>JAECUM010024697.1:0-48646 GCA_016617855.1 Megalonaias nervosa
CAGTATTTATCCACAGTCTCTTCGTAAGAGAGGCGAATGTATTTACCCCTATAATTTATAATTTAGCATTTAAATCATGACTTGTCCAGGGAATGTGGTGCAAGTTCTGTGTCGTGTAGTAACAACAGTGTAAAGAGAATTGTCTGCATTGCTGTAGGTTGACGGGCATTTCTCTGCATAGACGTAGATTCACCGAAAATGATATGTTAACGTGCTGATAAATAAAAAAATAAAAAACCGCAAACACTGTATGTAAGGTGTACAAACGACGTCATAATCTCACTTTTCCACATGTACATCAATTTCAAAAACATTAAAATTGTACGCCTAAATAGGAAGGCATACAAGCAATTTTATTTTTATTTTCTACTCTGATAGATATAAAATTGATTCTTTCAAACTTGTTTGTTATCGCCATCACCTCTTGAACTACTGTTACTGCAAAAAACGACTTCAGTCACTTACTTCAAGAGTATCAGCAACAACCGCTAAGTCCTACAGTCCATTGTAACGAAAGGTCAAATGGTCGAGCTATTACTATAAACAGGGGCGCCCGCAGAATTATTTTCAGTGGGTTGGGGAACATGTAGTGGTCAGCTATTGAATTTTAGGCCAAAACATGTTTTGAGGTGAAATGGGGGGGGGAGGAAGGGAAGTGCTCCCCCCTTTGCCCCTATGTGCAGGCGCCAATGACTATAATTAACAAATAACAGTTTGGCTCCTACCTTGTGATTACAGTTCTCATGACATTGTAAGTCTTGTAAAGTTTCTGCATTTTCCCTTCCGTCTCTACAATTCGATCATACAAGGACAAGGTCTGAGGAAAACATGTACGAACTTTCATGCCCCCCCCCCCCCATTGTCCTTCACAACCCAATTTACATTCTTTGGCCATTCATCTGTGATTATGACATTTTGTGAAGAAGATAAAACACACGATATTCATATTTTGCAGTATGACAGATTGATGATCTACAACGAACTAGGTGAACCTATTGTACTATAAACTCAGGCTTGGAATGTTTTTCAAACAAACCAAACCGTCACTTGTAAAAACGTCAAAACTGTAACGTTATCTGATGCAACATGACAATGGTTCGGAACATGGTGATATATTCCGGTCCTATCTTTAAAACAGCACCGCGTGACTGTCAGATCAGCTGTTACAAACATAGCAGGGTGGTCTACCAGGGTGGATATGACACCGGAAAATTATGTCCCCGTACCGTCTTTTAAAACGTACATATCCTCTAGGGTACATCATCGACTTTGCTAACGACGCATGCTAAGTTTCATGAGTGTAACGTAGACTCAGTCGTTTCATTGGTCTCCTACACACACAAAAAGCTATAAATCCGAAATGCCTCGATTGTTTTTTTTTAACACTACGACAAAGATTTTGCCTAACTCTACTCGTCTGCCATGGCATGTGTACGGTCCGCTTCCATTTTGTACAGGTGTCAAGTGTATTATATATAAATTGTTATCATTCAATGATAATATGTTATCATAAAACACTTCCATACTCTGAGGCATTATTCAGTATATATTATCATCTACACCAGTTGTTGCTCGACTATTCATATTCGACTCTATTCTCAAAATTCTATTGAAAATTCTTATTCGAATACTTTATCAAAATACAGTTCAAAATGTCAAATTTACACATTTTTTTTTTTTCCCTATTCGAGATAAGATATTGCAAAAGTCGACTTACAACTTCAACTGAATCAATGTGTTACATTCATTGTTCACAGCTTCCAAGAAATATTTACTCTCTCTCCAATTCAGAGGGCTAATAAATGTTAAAATATCTCTATTACTGACACTGGTCATTTTTGTCTTGTTGATCCAGCAACGTGTACATGCTGCCATGCTTTGAATTCAAAATTCAGGGGTTAATGAGGGTTAAAATGCTGGCTATACGAGAATGAGGCCAATAAAGAGCCTCAGAATAAAGAGCCTCAAAATGAAGAGCCTCATTCTCCTCAGTATGAAGAGCCTCATTCTCCTCAGAATGAAGAGCCTCGTTCTCCTCAGAATGAAGAGCCTCAAAAACACTGATAGCGTTGAGTTCATGATTCAACCTCGGTATAAGAATCCTTTATTAATTTAAAACAAGATTATATATAGTCTCAAATATTTACAACGCTCATAAAGATACAGTTTCTGTTGATCCTTTCTGGATCATGATTATCACGTACGGTTCCAGACAATTTTTTCTTTCCAACTGCTTACTGATAGCAGACGGTGTTAAATTTGGACTGATGACCTGACCAGAATTTATTTAATCTAGCTTTGAAAACATAAACAGTGAATATGATCAGTGAAACTACATGTATTTCAGGATCCTACGATTCTTTAACTGAAGACATTTTTTATTATATGTTAATACTGGGACCTCTGCTTCAGGATGTTACCTATTGTACAGTCATATATCGCCAAACCTGCCATTCTTTTCAGAAAATTATATCACGAAGTACTCATTGCTTGGGGTCAATTCATACATGATTAGAGAGCTACAAGATTCAATAACACAGAGAAATGTATATTTTTTTATACATTTTACCTACCATATATATGCTATGGTTTAGGGTTACTTTTTGGATATCAAATTATATATCTTCCAATAAACCTTGTTTCATGTTTTCTTGTTTATTCCTGTATTACCTCAGTTACCACTACGGTCCCATCGTTGCATTATAAAATCGTAAAGTATTAAAATATAAAGTTTAAAAAATACAGTACCCCTGATATGAATATCTTAAACCTTATTATTTGTATGGGGGGGGGGACCAACTGTTATATGTTATATGTCACGTATTATTTATTTTGTTAATTTCAGTCCAACGATCCGTGACAAAAGGCAACAAACTTTGCTAAACATTTAATTTGGCACTTCAAGATTTATATACGCAAACACCGGGAGTGCAAAGTAAACATGTAAATTGCCTCATTGTGACAAATTTTTCGTTATCTTTGTTACCTGTTAATATTTTCGATCATAGTTTTGTTTCTGATGAAAACGATTTGCCTACGCTAACATTTTGGTCCCGTCGGACATCGAGTTAATTGAGTTATCGCATCCTACAAGCACCCATTTACCCAGTCCTCGAGAAACAATTAAAACAAAAGCGTATTGAGGTAGTATTCCAAACGTAGCACTTTATAGCGAGTATAATTACACGTTTACACATTTGAATGCTGATTTTATTCTTTTTCCAATTTAACCGTCGTTGTTGAAACAAAATTAACCATGAGATGCTGACAAGATTGCGTTGACTTCAAAACAGGAAGGCCTTATCTGTTTCTATATTTCACATTTTATGTTCCGTCATTGGACAGCTCAAATAAAAGTTCTCGCCGTCTTCAGGCCAGCAGGGTTCACTGCATGCCTCGCTTTTTATCGCGGGAAAGATAAAACCACATATATCAACTGGGTCAAAGAATTTCCAATGTTAACAAAAGGCCACAATATGTGTGCTTGTCAAAACGACGTTATGTGCTCACCTCAAATGGTGCTTCTCCATAATCGGAGAGGGAAGAGGGAGTTTGATAATAAACCATTGTGGGATGACATTCAAGACTTTTGTACTCCTGCCATGTTTGACGGCTTGATACTCTGTTGCCATGTCAGAATACAAAGTTAATGTATATCAAAATATTTTATTGTGCTGCCCTAGTTAGATAAATCACGAATTGACACGAAAATTATGAATTCTCAAAGGCATGAAACCTTATCCTGAACAAACACAAGACCTCCCGTCAGGCGTGAATGATGACCTTCATTCAACATGTGAACTTTGGGATTGAAAGCAGCAAGCTTTTCTCCCCTTGTCTGGTCCAAACTACACGTGCTGCCGAGATTTGCTCTGTTCCTGACGGCTTTCAGCGAATCGGTCGTCGGAAAAGAAGCTTTGAAGCTCTATAACTAGAAAGCTCCCCCCCCCCTTTGATAAATAGAGAGACTTTTGATTTATTCCTCTAACATTGGCGTTCGCTTGGGGAGGTGGTAGCAGTTGTCCCCCTCGCACCAAAGTGTTTAAAGTAAATTGTGCAGTATATAAATATATTCCTTTTGTTATGGCTCCCCCCGGATTGGGTTTGACCCCACCCATACTCACTCCAGAAAAATTCCTGCTGACGCCCATATCCTCTAACCTTCCAAAAAGTGTATAAAACAGATACTAGAACACATAGTCGCTTATACTTTTATTTTGTTTTCTTTAACGCCCACCATATGACAAATTATTTTTTCTTCAAAATATACTACCCAACCAACCCTCCAAATTTTCACACAAAATAAAAACTTTAAGTCACCAACCCTCAGAATTACCCCCACCCCCCCACCCCAAAAACAAAACAAAGCCCTTTAGGCCTGCATTCTCTCAAATATTTTTTTAAACAAAACCCCACTAGGCTAACATTTCTAAAATATGTTTAAAACAACATCATGATATATTATTCTAAATTATAGCTTGTTTTGAAGAAAACAGAAAAGATGGCGGTGTCAGTATCGCTTAGTTAATGCTTGCTTATATCCGCCATTCATCGTCATCCGGCCCATGCTTACGACGAAACAAGCCAGTAATAACAAAACACAACTTCTGTAAAACGGTCGTAGCAACAAGACATAGATACCCAATACTCAAACTCAGTTATTTAACACCCATATACGCATAACCAGTACTCAAACTTAGGTAAGTATGCTTAGATAAATGAATTTAAAAATTATAGTGTCTTCTATAAAACTCGAAGACATCAAAGATTTAGTGAAAACAGGTCACTATATCCATAAGTAATATAAAATAGTCAGTAATTTCAAACGAAAGAATCAAAATAAACAAACAAATAAGCATTTAAATCGGACGGTAAGATGTACCATCTAGATGTCAGGACGCTAGGACTCTTAAACAGGGTTCTTAATCAGGACGCCAAGACTGCCAAGCAGGCTTTTCAGTCAGATATTAGGAGTTACATTTAGTAATAATACCAATCTATATAAATAAAATGGATTTACGTCAATATAGTGTTAATTTACTACAAGCAGGACGTCGGGAACGTTAATCAGGAACACACCGTATGTTAAATGTATGTAAGTTATGCTGTCAGCTTCTCTATGTAGTGTGACCCTGGACACCTGATAAACAGCATTTCAGTGCTTATAATCAGACTATAATTTTGCCGCTCATATATGTTAGTAACTGAAATACAAGGAATTTATCTAAGGAAGGTTTGAAAGTTCTACTCGTAGCAAAAAGGCAAAACAAAGTCGCTATAGAAACAAATTTATATTAGTTACGTAGATTATCAGTTGCATGCATTCACATTAGACATTTAGGTGTATCACAAAATACAACAGTCAATAGAAAGACAATTTGACAATGACATCTAAAATACAACAGTCAATAGAAAGACAATTTGACAATGACATCTAAAATACAACAGTCAATAGAAAGACAATTTGACAATGACATCTAAAATACAACAGTCAATAGAAAGACAATTTGACAAGGACATATGCCTTATTAAAATATGCATTGATTAAGAAAATGAAAACTTAAGGGAAACAACATGCACGACGCTTTTTTGGAAAATGTTTATAATATAAAATACACATTTCGATGAACCAATAGAATTTTAAATCCGAACAGTTAAGGAATTGCCAGAGAAAGAAAATATTAAATCATTTCCATTTAATTAGGCAAACAAAAAAAGCTTTTGTTAGAGCAAGGTTTAGTTGAACTTTTAAGACTCGAATGTGGTAGTATTTAACTGAAAATTAAACCAAGACATTGATAGATATGTTACATGACATTATTGATGGATACAACATTTCGTATCACAGATCCACGGCTGTATTACCAGTTAATGCCAGTAACAGTAAACACCTGCATGTAGTTTGGGTGAAGTTATTTGGTTTTCCAATAGCGGATACATATAGAGCGCCTCTCAATAATATAAACCTATGTTTGCTAACTGCTATGCATCTACTTTCAGCGAAAACATTTATACAGCCAGACAAATAATTTTAGGAGACCCTGTAAATGACAGGACTTAAAGTGACAGAGTATTTACGAAATGTTTTACATAAGAGGAGTTATCGCTGTACATGATTTCATTGTTGAGAAAATTTTGAAAACTAATAGGAAGAAAGGTTAAAATAGGCGCTGATAAAATGGAAATGCTACGAAAAACTATTAATGGTTGGGAGCCACAAGAAAATATTTTGTCACTAAAGTAAGTCCTGACGATGAGTCCTGATTTGGAGTCCTGGCATTCTAAAATAATCATTCGTAACATTCGTATTTAACCAATTCGTATGATATAAATGGAATCAATTGTATGTTGCAGTTGTGGTGACAGGGAGACAAATGGAGCATCGATATACACAATACAGACGATGTAAATATCACGTACATATAATGAAATCTAACTGATAGTACAGTAGAGAAAATTACAAAACGAGAGAATATAACCAAGCAACAATTAGTTTCGAATGTGAAAAAATTGCAACAAAAGGTTAAATGTTAAATCATAAATGGTAGATTTTATACTTTTTATTTTCGCCGGAAAACAGTATTATAAAAGGGTGAAACATTTTACACTGAAATTACAGACTGAAATTTTAGTTGAAGAAAATAGTATCAGTGCTTGATACAAAAACATTAAATCTGAAAGTGGGAAATTACAGTCGCCTTCTTTTTGCGCTAATTCTCGCAATAAAGCTATACAACCCTTAATAGGCGTTTAAATGAATATAGATTTGTGGACGGAGGAGAAACTAATGAGGACTTCTAATGGTTAAAAATGAAAAAGTGTGCCCTATTGCGCAGAATAGTACCAACAACGTTTATTTTTCTTATATAATCTATTACATAATCCACATAGGGATCATCTATATAGGTTACCAAGTGTAACCTTGAAAATGAATTACGTTTCGTTCAAGAACCTTATTTGCTTATATATAATCTATTTGTTGTACCTCTTTGCAAATGTTAATATGGATAAGTAGCATTCATATATAGACTTCCATTTAAATAAGGAAACTTCAAATATTTGCTTGCTTTATTTAACCCATGAAAAATAGACTTTGTCATCACTTCCGTTTTGTCTTAGTCTTTACTCCACATTGACTTCGTTGTCGCAAGTTTTGAATTACTGCGTAATAGTCACGATGTCCTGTTTATTGTAACTTTCTCCGTTATTTTCTTTCCATTTTCTAAAAGGATGTTTCATCTCTTCAATAGTTTGGTTTTTTGTTGTACCAACATTTATCTCGGTTGCATCATACAGCTCACTGCATTCATTGCTCTCTGTAACTATCATATTAAATTCCTCGAGACTTATTTCCATTTAGCTTATTGCTTTACTAGCCATACCATCACTACTGTTTAACTTAGAGCAGGCGTTACATTCCCATCGTGTTTTAAACACTTACTGCCTAGATTTTCTTTGAACGCTTTTGCAACAAATCCCGATAAAGTTTCACAACACCCGGTACAAATTAGAGTACAATAAACGCTGCAACTCCTGCTATTCATGGAACGCCAAAACTAGCAGCTGCAACACACATTCCACTAGAAACAGTTGACATATTAGCCTAAACTCAATCAGAAAACCTTATATACTGTTTAAACTGTTTTCTGACATCTCTAGCGCTTGATCTAATTAATCAAAGCATTCTCAATTTCGTTTAGTTTTCATCAATCTCAAAGCAATGTTGTTTACAGTGGTTCACATGCACTAATGTAAGAAATAGGCGACTTTTGTTTTATTTCTTGCTCCGCTTGTTTAATTTAAGACTTTATGCTAGTACATATGAATTTTACTATGTTAATTTACTTAATTCATTTGATTGGTAGTATCTTTTGTGTTATCAGATAGTCAATCGTAATCTGATCCAAGTAATTTGGAATAACAATAATTTTATGATTTCTTCTTTACCCTTGTTAATCGGTGACTCTATTTTAATATTAAATATTACTTTCGAAGTTATACTGTAATTTACAGCAAAAATTTAATATAATGGTGCTTGGTAAATAGGGTTAATTTTATTGTTCATTTCAGTTCCCATTTATTAATGCAAATCTTATTATTACTATTTTACAAAAGATTTTATTGCTAACTAAATTAAATGGATCTTTTTGAAGTTGCTTATTGTGAAAAGTAGATCACTTTTTGAATACATTCCTAAAACAATAACTATGAAGTAATAAATTGTATTTGAACTTTTACCGTCATATTTAATTATCTCAGTCAAAAGCTTATATTGTTTTCGCTTCGCGTCGAGCCTTGGTCTTAGGTTTTGCTCCGCTCAGTCCTCTTGATAAGCTTCTAGCTCATTCCGCTCACTCCACTTCGATAAGCAGCTTGCTCAGTTGCAAACATTTATGCTTTGCCCTAGACGTTGCAATTCATGTTTCAAATATAATTTTTATCGCTTTAATCTATCGTAAATTATTGTAATTTTAGAAATACAATTTTAGTAGTATAAACATTTTGTAAATAAATAGAATAATAATAAATGGGATTACGATCCATGCCCCGGTGTGATAAATGTATAAATGAGTTTAATAAAACAGAAAATATACGAATAAATTCACACGACGAAGCTAACATAATCATCGACATTTCAAATTATTTCATCTACTAAGAAGTATAATTTTGCACATTCTTTAGAACCAAACATAACATCAGCTGCAGCTTTATTGATCCTAATTGTTCCATCAATTGAGTTCTATTGAAGATGGCTAAATTTTACAAAAGCTGAAGGCACTGGAGATTTAGATTTTTTTATTAGGATTAAGTGTCCATTTTGTACTGTTCTGGTTTAGATTGATTTGTATCAGTCATAAAATATTCAACTGTGTCATAGATATACGCCGGAGCAATACCAACAATTGCAGCGCACTTTGTATGTACAGCAATTGCATCGATTATAGAGCATCCAGTGAACATTTATTTAGCACTTAGCATTTACAGAATGTTCGTATTTCTTGATTTGTTTTTAATCCATTTTATTAAAGTCCATGTCAGTTAGATGTTTACCAGGTATTTACTAAAATATATTTTTTGCAATACTAGTTTTGAATTATTTTTGTATTCTTTATATATAAGTTCTTTATATATAAGTCGGTTTAAATGTCTCCTGTTAGGTTCGTATGTAAATTGATTTTACAGTCTTTTGTCAGACCCAATTCTTAGTTGTCTTTGGTTGATTTCATTGGTGAAAAAATGCCTCAGTGTGGTTTGGTGACGTGCTTGATAATCCTCGTTTTCAAGAGAATGGTTCTGATGAATATTATGATGAGGAATTATCAGACGAAAATAACTTTAATCGAATATTTGTCAAATAAGGCAAATGAAATTACTAAAAAAACCAGAACACCAATTAAGTACACAAATAGTTAATGAACAGAACTAAGTTACTAAAACTCGTTTAGCAGTAGATACAACGCTTAAGCCTCGTTTAGTTTCACCAATTCACTAGGTTGGACATAAGAAGGAAATATATAGTATTCCCCAAATTATGATCTCTTACACCTACTTATAGGATTGCAGCAACCTGCTGAATAGTCGACTAGAGCTACTGAGGAAATATTAATGACTACATTTAAAGCAAATGAACCATTAGAGCCAACAGTTACAATCAGACTACCGATAAGATTTCAAGCGAAAATAGACGTGAAAGTAATTAACACGAATGAACAATGTAGCCAGAAATCAAGAGAATAAGAAACTATAATAGATTAAATACTACGATAGAAATAGCAATGACAGCAAAGCGAATACGTTCGAACAATCTTTTAGATAATATACGATTGAAGAAGATAGAAAATAAAGGGGATATGAAAATGCATTGGAAGTATGTAATTCAAAACATAAATTAATAAAATTATGAGTTGAAATGTTATGACAAAATGATAAAGGAGATCAAAACGATTTTGGTAAAGTAAAAGATGCAACTAAAATAGCTAAATGGCACGAACTCTTGCAAAATACTGACATCAGAAGAGCTCAGATAGTTGGATATTTAACTGATTTAGAAGATAATGTTAGAGAAAATATCAAAAAATAAATTTAAACGTTAGAAAAAAGTAAATATTAGGAGAAAGGTTAATGCAAATGTCTAAACAAAAGGTTTAATAATTCCAAATGTTTTATAGCATTTGTATGAAATAGCAACTTTTGGTATAACAATAACAAATTTTGTAAAATGTTTAAGAGGAGGACGAGATTGCATTGGTAGTGGTTGTAGTAGCAGCAGCAGTTCCACAGATTCATTTGTTGATACATATTAAAGAGGTATGACACATGTTAGCAATTCAAATACTTGAGGAAGCATCAACATTACTTGGCGTCATTGCTAGTGTAATAGGTTGGCTTATTACATTATACAGACAAGTAATTATAAATTTATTTCTTCACCTGACATTGTTCTTCAGTGCTCACCTGTTCCAGATCCGTAATTATCTTTAAGTTTCGAAATCATTGATGTACAATTGTATGTTCTTCAGGGCCAATATCAATAAGATATTTAGTTATTATAAATTCAGTCATGATTAGGAGGAATATTAAAGATATTATAAATTATTTCAAACTGTTACATATATATATATATATATATATATATATATATATATATATATATATATATATATAGTATATATATATAAGTATATAAGTATATATATATAAGTATATAAGGCGGCGGTTATATATATAGGCATATAATGCTGTTGTTTGCTGCATCTGACGATTTATTACCAGGTAATGGTACTGCGTATTCAGTCAACAGTTTTCCTGTACGTCAGTATATGCGACGTAATTATATAAATGTTCCTGTCTCAGATATACTTTTGTCTGATAAATGTATATAAGACATTAGGAATCCTGATGTTGCCGTACATACTTCCTTATTCTACCGATTTTACCAAAATTTCATATCATCCTATGTTCTGGATCTATTCATTGAACCATCATTAGAAACGTTTAAGATGTTTTCATCTAAATCCCATAGAAATGAAACAAGGTTAATTTACATGATATATGGCTGTGTTTTATATGGTTATGTGGTAAATCTCGTTTGTTACCCTTTTGTCTAAAGTAGCATTAAACTGAATTGTAGGAAGGCGCACTACTTGTAATGATTTTAAAAAATCTGAATTCCATTACTTATTTATATCACGTTTTATTACGATAAATGCACTGAATGAAAACCCAACTGACAGAACAGACTGAGAACCTTGTTTACGAATCAGTACTGTAAGTTCTAATGTCCTATTGACACGTGTTATGTTGTCGATTTTTTTTTTCTTTTTGTTTTTGATTGAAATTACCGATTTAGTTACTGGAGGATATATTGACGTCGGTGAGGTCGTCACTCAAACTTAAAATCTTGCTGATTTCTACAGAAAAAGATAGAATTCCAAAGTGTATATGACTAGAGTAATTATAGAATTCCAAAGTGTATATGACTAGAGTAATTATAGAATTCCAAATTGTATATGACTAGAGTAATTATAGAATTCCGAAGTGTATATGACTAGTAATTATAGAATTTCAAAGTGTATATGACTAGAGTAATTATAGAATTCCAAATTGTATATGACTATAGTAATTATCCAAGTCTGAGTTCTGGTTATCTGTATCTGGCTATAAGTATTCAAGTCTGAGTTCTGTTTATTTGTATCTGGGTGTTAAATATCTGAGCCTGGGAATTGGTTATTGGTGGCTTGTTGTTTCTATGACCGTCTTGTAGATGTATTTTGTAACTGGTTTTGGCTGGTCCTGATGTGAATTTATAAAATCATAACCGGGTGGTGGCTTGTAACATGTTTTTTTTAAAGTATTTTTTGAAAAAAACACAAACTTATATGATAGGATGTAGGTAGGGGAGGAACTTACGGTTGTGAAAAAACCCCATTGAAAATGAACAGGCAGGTTGGTGGAATAAATCTTGTTTGTAGACACTACTCTTCTGTCTTATTATACTTGAAGAATTGCTGGAAATAAATCAGCTTTGCCATTACAGTGTAATGAAAGATTGACACACATCTATTAACGACAATTCTTTGAAAATTGTGTCACACAATGAGTTTAAAATATCGAACCTCTGATATATAATAATCAGGCAGCTATAATGGAAAAATATGTTCTTCTATCAGCTGAAAATTCTTCCCTTTCTGACACATATAGTTGATCGCGGACTTTTTGCCAAGACAGTGTCTGTTGAATCATAATGCCGACTCATTCGGTCGATTATTCACTCATAAAATATGTTCTTTCTTTTATGCTGCAAGAATGATTTATCGCAAATGCAGTGTTTGCACGTATAGGCAAAAAGTATAATTATATCTCTGGGAGATAAGTTTAAAGGTTTAAAATACTCGGTGGCACGATTCACATACGTACTGCAACCAGCCTCGCCATAGTGCCAATGTACTTCCGTCTGAGTAAAATTGGTTTTATCTAAAGTGCCCTGGTCTTTATGTCTTGAGATGTCTTTAGATAGATAAATAGATAAATACCTAGATAGATGGATGGATAGATAGATAATTTTTATAAAAAAAATGAAAAATTCATCAAATTACAAAATTATTGATGCACGTATGAAAGTTGTGTAGTTTGTCCTTCGAATTCAAAGATGATCACTACTAAATGATTTGGTTTAAGTAAGAACGTGAGTGGCTGATCATACCAATTTGTCTGAAATATCCGTGGCACACTTGACTGAGATGCCGCTTGGGTTCGCTTGATCAATTGTGAACGTGCTGCGGTTCCGATATTTAAATTGCTCGCGCTTCTGCAATGCCTCTGCAATTCTCCCCAGTTCAAATTCTGTAGCTCCAGTATGGATACGACTGCGCCAGGTGGACCGATCGGTGCGAAATATTCCCAAGTCTCAAGGTCAATATTGAATTCTTTCAAGGATGGCTTGAGAGAATCATTGAAACGCGTGTTCTGACCAACCTGAAATCGCTTTCTCTACTTCAGCTTTTCGTACAAAATTTCATTTTGTATTCGCTCTGGTGACGTGGCCTGTTCATTTAATCTGTGATATCATCAGCAGAGTGTGGATGCTTCCAATGCCCGCCCGTCTGAGAAGGTCGGTGTCTAAGACCCTGTCATGCCGTCTTATCCTCATCATTTCCTTAGGAAGCCCATGTGAAAGTGCTTCAGTTTCTTGGCATGGCGTTTGTACATGGTCCAGGTTTCACAAATGCATAGCAGGGTTGGCAACACAATGGCTTTGCAGACATTCAGTTTTGTTTGTAACTCGATGCCTCTGCTCTCCCACACATTTACGCATAGTCTGCCAAATGCTTCACTTTCTTGAGCAATTCTAGAGTTGATTTCATCATCGGTGTGAACTGCGCGTGACATTGTGCTGCCAAGATATGTGAATGTGTCCACCGCATGAAGGGTTTGACCATTTATTGTGATGGAACGATCAATGTAAGACTTTTCTGGAGTAGGTTGCTGAATCACCACTGTCTTCTTAATGCTATCGTGAGAACAAAGTTGTCACAAGCTGAAGCGAAATGGTCCATACTCTTGTTACATGTTAGACCCAGATTTAATATTGGTCTGCAAATAGGAGCACAAGAACAGTCAATTCCTGTAACTTCGTCTTCGCCTGTGGTCTCTCCAATTAAAAACTTGCCGTCACAATCCCACTGTCATGGTCACGGAAGGCATTTGTAAATATGGCAGAGAACATGGGGTCAACACACAACCTTACTTTACTGCAATGATGACATGGAATGGTTCAGGTGACTCGGTATCGTCTACGACAGGAGCAAGCATGCCATCTTGTAAATGCCGAACCATCACGCTGAATTTCTCTTTTCAGCAAAATTTTGCCATGATCTTCCAAAGGTCCCTATAACAGGCTGTGTCAAAGATTATGTCAGTTCGATGAATGTCGTGTACAGATTGGAGTTCTTGCCATTTCTCCTGGAGTTAATGAGCTGTAAACACCATTTCTGTGATCCCTCTTACTTTTCTGAAGCCACACTAACTTCCATAGCAGGAGCCCTTGATTGATCTGATACACAAGGTGATTCGGCAGAATTCTGACGAGGGTGTTACCAGCTACTGGCAGCATGGAGATATCCAGATGGTTGTCGCAGGATTATCTGCTAAAATTTCGTTTGTACATGTGGATTAAATATACATTCTTGTACTTCTGGGTTAGAGTCCATGGAGTCTACATTGACTGGTAGATTTCATTCAGTGTCTGTGCCAGGTGCGAACCTCCCCCACGTGATTTGTTGCTTGACAACAGGTCAATTGCTTTCTCAATTTCTGTCAGCGTTGGAGGATCATCAAGTGATATGTTGATTTCCATTTGTGACAGTCGATCCGTTACCTCGTCGCTGATAGATGACTAATGGAGGGTGTTATTAATGTTTTCTGCCCGTCTTTGCAGTATTCTTTCTTTGTCAGTGAGCAATGTGGTGCTGGCAGCACTCATTATTGGAGATGTCCCTTATGCCTGTGACCCCTATATTATCTTACAGGCAGTCTAGACATTCTTCATGTCAGTTCTGTGTGAGTTAGATTGAATTTCATCCGCCTTATTGCTCAGCCATGAGTCTTGCAACTCTCAGAGATTGCACTGGATAGTCCTCTTGGTGATGTTCAAGAATGCCGTCCTTGATGATGAAGTGCTGTCTTCCAAACAAACCTTCTATAGCCAAAATTTCTCATTCAGAAGTCACTGTATGGCAGCATCGTCCTCACCAAATCAAACTCGATGTTTGTGTGGTGGGATTGAGGGTTTGAATACAGTTGAGTGCATAGAGTCTCTAAAGGATGTCCAGCTTCCCTTTGCTGTTCTCGGGGTTCATAATGATTGTATCTAGTTAGATGCACAGTTCTGCGACAAATGCTTGTTTCACATTCTCCTATTTCAATTTGGAGACATTAAGCTCTTGGGGTACTTTTTTGAAATGTGGTGGTCTGCTAGGTTGAATCTGGTTAATGAGCTTCGAGACTATGGGCCTGTGGTCAGTCCAGTATTCAGTGAGATGCCAGTGCTTGGAGTGTTGTGCATCCAACATGTCTTGTTGCGGTTTGGCAGCTGGACTTATCATGACTTGCGAGTGAGTTGGAGTTAAGTGAGGGAAATTTGTTCAGAGTCACTCACACTGTCTTGTCTAGGCCTCTTTGAGCTAGTGTCACGAAAATGTCGGGACGTCAGGAGACTTGTCTGCACGAATTGGATGGCCATCAGTTCCTCCTGCACTTACACTGATGCAGACTGCTCTCCACACATCTCTTGCCATCTGCCTTCACATCCGGGGTATGCCGCCTGATCCATCAGGAAGAACTTTTCAGAGGGAGCCTGGTGAAGCTGTCGATTCTGAGTCAACAGTCATAGGTAGTACCGTTATCAGTAAGCGTAAGTTGATATGAAAAGTAAATGTGAACAAATGTAATTATCAATATCACCATCACCATCACAACTCACATAATCGAAACTTCAATTATTAAGACCAATTTAATTAAAGTTGGGGTTAGAACATGTTCCATGTTTTGTAGAGTCATTGTGACAGTGTCGTCAATGCGCGAATTCCCGTTAGATTTTATTTGCAAAAACAAACAATCCAGGTTGGTAGCCATTAAGTTTCGTTTTGTATATAAAATGGAAATGATGCTCAAATTATACAACGCGAATGACGATAAACGGGTGGTTGCTGGTATTAAATTGGAATTATATGTGGAAATCCCCTCTGAGCGACCTTTTAGCATCAAATGGTGGCCTGGTGTAATGTGTGATGTTATAATGAGTGTAAAAGATATTACAACATTCAATATTTTCATCAGAAGAAAGGATACAAATAATGTGAAAATGAAAATGCTTCAGAACTAATTTTTCATACCATAATGTGCATCATACACAAATTGAACGGGTCCAAATAACAAAGTCGCTACTTTTGATAAAATAGTATTTCCTTTGTTTTCTACATATAGGATACTATGCAGTGGATCGCAAAGACTTTAATGAATAAATATGCTGAATTATCTGGTATATAAGGGCACTCAGATATGATACTTTACAGTGAATCATCTTGTCTTCTGAGATATAAACGTGACAGAAACACAAAATTATTTTCTACATAGGTACGAGGTGTCTGTCCTACGTCTTGCCAGTTTAAGGTCTTGTTGTGGCATGAACACAAGCCCCTTCTATCTCCGCGAGAATATGACTTTATTTCTTTTACAAGAGGTTTCTGAAGCAAAAGTCCTTACGGCAAGATTTAAATCTTAATGACTTAGAACCCTCACGCGTATATATTCAAGCACACTCTTTCCACTTTCTCATCCTGTCCTCAAAATGCATGCAAAGAACTATTCTACCGGAGCTGCTGAGCAGTTGTTCCAGTTAAGTAGTAATCGCAAAAGAGATGTTTAAATTCAAGTACTTACAGTTGATTACACTGAAAAATAAATAGATGTATGAGGATAAAAACCGCTGTTAAGAAAAGAAGAAAGCAGAACTGCATTAATACATTTGCTAGATATCAAAGAGAATCTCATATGAAAACTCTTATGTACATTGGGTGACAACTTCGAGTCAATACCGAGTTCATTTTTATTTAAACCTAATCTCTGTGGCGTCTTAGGGAAAAAAAAGCTGGTTCAACGAGAAAGTAGCTTTTGAAATTTCAATCTCACAATGTCGAGAATTCCATTTTCAAATTGTTGATGTTGAAAATTCTATTTCATATGTTGAGTTTTTGAGGTTTTTTTATGTTGAATTACATTGCTGTTGTTGAAGATTCTGTTTTCAAATTCGTATTTATACTTTTTATCGGTTAAATCACACAGTGGGTGGTTGGACTGTCAACGCAGTATATCGAGAATTCCAGTTTCATATATTGAATTAAGTTGTTTGCCTAGAAAGTTCCATTTTATTTGTCGAGTTTTTAAACTTTATCTGTTGAATTACACAGGCGTGGTTTTAAATTCTGTTTCCTATGTCGAGTTTTTTGAGTTACTTTTGAATTACACACTGGTGGTTGAAATGTTTGTATGTCGATAATTCCGACCTCACGTGCTGAATGAAACTTTTGTGCTGAAAGTTTCATTTCATATGTGAATACTTAAGATTTTGTCTGCTTAATTACATGGCCGTGGTTGAAAGCTATTTTGCCTATCTCGAAAGTTTAGATGTGATATGTTGAGTTACACAGCAGTAGTAGCAGACATTTCGAGAATTCCAATTTCACATGTTGAGTCAAATTGTGAGTGTTGATATTTTCTGTCATCCATACATGTTGTTTATGTACACTTGATTTTGTGTCCATGTGTGTGAAGATCAGGCAAGAAATGTATGTAAGTTTAAAAATTGTGATATTCCAAATATTGCTTATAATCAGAACATAAGTAAATATTAACAAGATTTAAGCACACTTAATTACTACCATTTTCCATAAGTATTTAAGCAAATAAAATTTCTTCCATTCGTTTCCATAACGTTTGCACTTCCAACCTGCCGAAGATTTTGTTTCCTTTTCTTATGTCCTTGCAGAATTAATTTTCTTCAATTTTTTAAATTATTCAATAAGTTCTTTTAGTTTTCCATTAATAGCAACAGGTTCCAATGTCTGTGTTTTGATTGCAGCATAATGTTGTAAAAGGGATCGAGGTAATATTTTGGCTTGCATGTGGCAAACGTTTTTTCTTGGTCGCACACTTCTAGCAAGAAAAAGCTTGTGTGCCTCAGAAATATTTCCTCCGGGATATAATAAGCGCATGGTAATTATCCTCCTAAAAGGGCGCTTTATACATGTATCTCACGATCAGAAGGGCACACCATTTTATCATGAATTGCAGGGGCGGATCGAAAAATATAGTTTAGAGGAGCTTCTGCATATTAAACATTTTCAGGGCATACGTTTATCCGTCCAACTGTATGGAACACATGCTAAAGGAAACGTTCCGGTTGCTTCGCGCTCATTATTGTGTTTGTGGGAGTAGGTGGGTGGTGGTGCTGTTTATTATTATTATTATTTATTATTATTATTATTAAATAGTAGTAGTAGTAGTAGTTCGAAAAATCCAACGTTTCATATGTAGTTCTTCCGTTGCATAGAAAATTCACTTTTACGTTTGTGAGAAATGAAACGGGTATTTTGTAACTGAACAGTGGGAAAATTGTTGTAAAGAACGCCTGTCACAATGTAAAAAACAGCCTGACACAGTAAAACATGGGCTATGAAAAGCCTGTCGCTGCGCCATTCTAAAATGCCTAGGTCGGTGAGGGGGAGGCTTATTCAAATAAGATGTGCACATGGCACTGTCTTGTGCATTTATGTTGCGTATAATTCTAGTGCACCGATTTATTTGTCACAACTTTGCTTCAGCCTTGCACTCACCAAGACATATCTTAACACCATGTAAGATACTTGTGATGCATATAATCCGTAATAAACTGAGCTGAACACAAGAAGGCCAGGGCCTGCACGTTGAGACCACAATCAAACCAAAGTCACCACCATTAACACCTAAAAACTAATAGCACACTCGAAAGACGGATAAACCCTCCTCTAGAAAATTTAGAACCACGGCCTACACGTACACAGTGAAGTTTAAAGATTTCAAGTCAGATGTACCGCTGGAGAAAGCAGAGGAGTTCATCACCGATTTGTGGGATTCTTTGTTAACCACACTGACACGATCGCTTGACACTTTCCATCTATCATGACAGTCTGAAGTCCCCCGTTTGGAGCGAGTTTAGCAGGCCATCAGAACTGACACCTTCCAAAGTCATCGACAAGATTCAACACGTACAGCAGTCCAACGACAAGTTTCACATCACCGATGGAAAAGCGACACTGTACGTGACCCACGTTTCTCTTCCCAAAGGGACCGAACAACGCAGAAAAGTGTTATTGGTGGACAAACTTCGTAGCATCAAGCCTAACCTCGTCCAAATTAACAATCCTCAAGACAAGATGTGTTTAGCCCTTGCCATCGTCGTAGAACGACACAGTAGAATGGAAAAGAGCCTGGAAAACTATTCAACGATCCAAACAAACAACAAAGAGAAGCAGAACTCCTGTTACAACAAGCTGGCCTATCCAAAGACACACCCTGCTGCATTCCTGAAATGCAAAAATTGCAAGACATCTTGGCTCCAAGCTACACCGAAAGTACACCCTCAAGAAGTGCTTGGACTTCTGTTGTTTCGAGACAAAAATTTCAAAGACGGAAATTACATTCACGTCTATCATCACGATGAACATTTCGATGCCATTACCAGTATCACCGGATTCCTAGGATACGGTCATTATTGTGAGAAACGTGACTATGGGTGTAACAATCGAGAGCAACACAAGCACTGTGAATCGAAATGTCCAGGATGTTTGGCCTCTAAACCCTGCCTTGACGAAGGACAAAATTGAGTGCATTGCTCAGTTTGTCAGCGCACTTTTGTCAGCCCTGCCTGTTACCAACAACATCTAAAGACGCAAGGTTCACAACAGAAAAGTGCTTGTAAACTTCTAAAATGTTGTTCTGCTTGTGGACAAGTCATACGTACCAATAGTACCAAGGCACACCTATGTCAAGGAAAGAAGCGATGTCACATTTGTCACAAAATCGTGGACTTGGAACGCGAATGCTACATTCAAAAATACCAACCCCAACAGGAGGAAGAAGAAGATGACCAGAAGAAAGGAAATTTCATCTTTTTCGATTTCGACCGGTATTCACATTCCTAATTTCCACGGTGATGGCTCACAAATTCTCGGGATAAGAAGGACAGTTTCTTCTGAAATACTATACGGAACAAAGTACCGAACGTCCTAAAGTCACCTTGAACGGAGCCAAAATCATTTCCATGCAAATTGGTCAAGTGCAGTTTAAGGATTCGATTGGTAACTTGACCATGCCATTGAGCTGAATGCCTAAAACGTTTGGAATGACAGAAATGGACAAAGGTTATTTTCCGCACTTTTTCAATACCGAAGCCAATCAACATGCAGTTTTATTCCATTTGCCTGATGTTCACTACTACGACCCCGACAACATGCGCACCGAGCAACGAGAAGCTTTCTACGCTTGGTACCACTCTTATTCCTCTGACCATTTCCACTTTCAGAAAGAAATGTTAAAATATTGTCGATCCGACGTGGACATTTTACTGCGTTGCTGTGGAAAATTTCAAGAATTGTTGATGGAGCACAGAGAGATCGATCCTTTGAAAAAAGCCTGCACCATTTCCAAAGCGTGTTCCTTAGTGTACCGCAAACGATTTATGCACGAGAAGACCCTGGCTCTCATACGCTCTCAAACGACCAATTTTGTCAAAAGTCAATACTCGGTCAAAACCCTACGCTGGCTACATTACTTGTGTGACAAGGAAGACAAATGGATCCAGCACGCCCGAAACGGAGGAGGTGAAATGACCATCGGAACGTATTTGGTGGATGGCTGGGACCTCAAGATCGTGTACGAGTTTAACGGTTGCTTATTTCACGGATGTCCAATCTATTACCCTCAACGGTACAATAAAAATCAGTTTTTACAACGTACCATGAAAGACTTTTACGAGGCCACTTGTCAACGACGCTTAAAGTTAGAACAGCAAGGATACCAAGTGGTGCAAATGTGGGATCACCGTTTGAAAACCGATCTCGAGTTTAAACGCATCGTGGAAAGTTACAAGTTGGTGGACCCTCTGAACCCGTGGGACAGTTTGTACGGAGGACGGACGAATGCCACCTGTTTGCTGTACCACGCTGACGAGGAGAAAGGAGAAGAAATCAGATACTTGGGCGTGTGTTCGCTGTATCATTATGTGTGCAAATATTGTCACTTTCACGCAGGGCACCCAAAATTACTGACGGAACACACTGACGTGGACAACATTCGTCTAGCCTCAGGTTCTTCAACTTCTTCGTTGCTAGTGATGCAAGCCAAACCCAATTTGACACCCGTTCTTCCCCATTTGATGAGAAAATCGAAACCCGTGTCTGCAGGAACTTGTCTTCCAGCGGTGACAACCTCCACCTATTTAGCCTCTGCGGCAGCTACTAACAAAGTATCCTCCCCAAAATCAAAGTCCAAGAGAGATCGAGTATGTTACAGAGTTTACTGATTTATCCAAGCAAGAACTGTCCCGATTTAGTCAGTTGCGAACCCCTCCACGACGCGTGATGCCTGTCATCAAGTTGATACGACGTAGAGACAATCAGTAGCGATGCATTCCACTATAAAAAAGGACCTGAGGCAAACGATGGGTATCAGTGTTTTGTGCTCCTGAGCTCCAAAAGATGTCACCTAAAAGATGTGCACACCACCACCATCGTCGTTCTCCTGTCCAAAAAGGAAACGGAAAAAGAAAAGAACAGTCTCGTCCTTTGACCCCGCATCCGAAAAAACGCTTAGCCAAGCATCGAAGTCTACCCCAGAAAAAAACCCATCGTCCAAAGAAAAAGAGGAGCAACCAAAGGGGAGGATTTGGTGCTCCGATGGTATTATATATGTTCAAAGAGTTTGGTTTTCCAAACCTAATCCAAAAATACACCCAAAAAATAAGATTAAAGGACGCGTGTCGAGCGATGAATTTCGGTGTATTTTTGCTTCTGAACGAGAAAAGATGTCCCCTAAAAGAAGTGCACACCACTACCACTCTCTTGCCAAAAATGGAAATAAAAGGAAAGGACTGCCTCCTCGTTTAGTGAAACAGTGGGACGTGTTGTCCGTCCTGTCCAAAGCTCCTCCACCCATGCGAAAACAACTCGTTCAAACCACCTCCAAAGACGTCATCAATACCGTGAGCGAATTTTGTCTGAA
This sequence comes from Megalonaias nervosa, assembly GCA_016617855.1. Classification (NCBI taxonomy): domain Eukaryota; kingdom Metazoa; phylum Mollusca; class Bivalvia; order Unionida; family Unionidae; genus Megalonaias; species Megalonaias nervosa. The sequence goes on from JAECUM010024697.1 coordinate 21,817, forward strand.
TGTCTTGAAAGGAACGGTACCTTTGTCTAAACACCAGATAGAACGCTTCGCCAAACATCGACACATTCTTCGCCAAATGGTTCAAAAGAAAATACCTATCCGTCAAAAGAAAAAGATGTTGGTGGAACGCGGAGGAATTTTACCCATGATTGGACCCATTGTCAAACGAATAGAGGCAGCCATGCTGGGAGGACTCCTGGGAGATGTTTTACCCAAGATAAAAAGGACCAAGAAGATAAAATGGACCTCTGGGGGTGAAAAGATCTCAGACGTGACCTTTGGAATCTGATGGAAGGACGAGAACTGACTTTAGTGCCTTACAATCGATGGATTGAATTCCATCATTGGCATGAAAAACGTACTCCGCATTTACCTCCCAATCCTCATTTGACCGAGATGTCCAGGTTACAACACGAATTGCAGTCGTTGATGGATCGCAGCGATTTGTCAGAAACGGAAAATCTCAACGGTTCGGTCAAGTGTTTCAGCGACTTCAACTCTTTCACCAGAAAACTTAAGACGAAACAGCTCGAGCGCTCTGAAAGATTTTAAGACCCTGATGAAAAGTCCATCACCACCACCACCCTCAGTGACCAAGACAGATGCAGCCCAACGGATGCTACAGGAAGAAGACGTACGAGAAGTCTTTCAAACTCTGTCAGCGGTTATAATCCCTTGTAAGATTGCAGTGTCCTTGCTAACCCCTTCCCCCACACCCCAACGAGAAGAACTCAAAGCTTGAGTTAAAAAGATGATGTCCACTCCTTCTTCGAAAGAAGTCAAAAAGAAACAAGGGAAACCAGAAGTGGAAAAAGAAAGCAAGACAAAAGCCATCTCATTACCTCCACCACCACCACTACCCTCGACTTCTACTCCTGTGGCACGTCGGACACGTAAAGCCGTTTCCAAACCACCACCTCACCCCAGCCAGAGTAGTGTCAGTGAACAGTGGGTGACACATTAAAAAAAAAACAAACTCCTGATGGAGAATTTGTTAGCCAGCATTTACTACGATCTATCCCATCCTGCGAGATACGGAAGAGTTCAGAAATTGTATCTTGATGCCAAAACCCGACTCAAAAGATTCCGTTTACCCCAAGTGCAACGATGGTTACAAGAACAAGCCACGTACACCTTACACAAACCCATTGGACGAAAATTTTCCAGAAATCGCACCCAAGTGGAGGGCATCGATCATCAATGGCAAGCCGATTTAGCTGATGTCTCTCATTTGGCCACCTACAATCGTGGCTACAAATATTTGTTTTGTGTCATCGACGTCTTTTCCAAATTTGCCTGGGTCATGCCATTGACCTCCAAATCGAGCACTGAGTTAGTGCGAGCCCTAAAACTTAAACCGACAAAGGCAATGAATTTCTGAACCAAGCTTTCGAAAAAGAATTAAAGAAACGAGACATTCAATTTTTCACCACCGAGAATCCCGAACCAAAGCCAGCATCGTGGAACGTTTTCAACGCACCTTGAAAGAACGCATGTGGAAATATTTTACGCATCAACACACTCTCAAGTACATCGACATCTTACCGCACCTGGTCAAAGCGTACCGTCTTTGAGCGCATGTTTGGTACGTCCCCAGCTGTGGCTGCCCCCATTAAAGTTGGAGTGTTGACGACGGCAGATTGGTTGCGTATTGGCAAAACCAAACGCACTTTCGACAAAGGTTACTTACCCAACTGGACCACCGAATTGTTTCGTGTCATTGGACGAGTGCATGGTCGTCATCCTGCCGTCTTTAAATTGGAAGATATGAACGGGGAAGTGTTCAAAGGAACCTTTTACTTGCCCGAGTTACAAAGCGTGACCAAAAAGAGGACGAAGTGTACGATATCGAAAGCATTCTCGATCGAAGAACCTCTTAAAGTGGGAAAACGTTGAGTCAAAGAAGTAAAAGTACCTTGGAAAGGATATCCTTCCAGGTTTGACTCTTGGATCGGCGCTTCGCAAGTCATCGACTATGAAAAGAAGTGACCATCATGCCCTTCAACACAGCCTCAACCACCACAGCAGTGACCACTCCTTCACTCATTTCTTCTGTGCAAGATCTACAAAAGCAGCCCTTGTGGGTGTGGTGTGGAGAACGTGTACCTAAAAGGCAAATCGTCTTTGTGGTGTATTGTGTCATCGGTGCTGCCATTGCCAATTTGAGTTTGCAACAAGGAGACAAATAATTGTGGATCATTTTACTGAGCAACTGCATCGGTTACCTTTTCCCCAATCCTTCCCTGAAATACTCTAACGTTAACAACGGGAGCCTTGCGCTTAACGTCAATCACCCTCCCAACAGTCACAACAACAACAACAACAACAATCATTTTTTAGACAATCCTCTGACCTCCAGTGACCCCTAGGACAGAAGAACTCTAGAACTAAGAATAACCAATTTTATTTAACTTTACCAAGTGACATTTCCATGGAATTGTTTCCCCACAATAATTTGTGCTGTTTGGGAAGTGGCTTTGGTCGAAATGATTCACCCTACACAAATTAAAACGATCACTGAAACTCAAAACACTTTTGAGGTCGAAGTTCTGAACGACAAAGTGCAACAATACTTGAATGAAAGCGAAACTGTAGATGCCTCTATGAAACGACGCGTGTCCCCCAATACTCAACGGTACATCTATCTGTTGAAAATTTCTGCAGGCTATTATTTTAGCGGTCAACATCTGGTGGACATGCTTGCTGTCAAATTCAATGCCCTGATTGGCAAAGCCTTGGAGAAAACGAAACGAAGTGTTACGATCGAGTACCATAAAGTAGCTCGTCGCCTGCTCATGAAATTTTCGGATGTCAAAACGTTGGCCATTACATTTTGTCCTGAATTGTTTGACATTTTGCGTGGAGACCTCAAGATGGTCAAGGGTCCACTCAAGCCACTCATTGCTGACAACTTAAATTTTGCGAATTTTTTTCGATTCTCTGTGGAACGGAACCAAGGATTAAATTTGATCTTTGTGTACTCTGATGTAGTGGAGTACAACGTGGTGGGACACACATCCATACCGTTACTGCGAGTCATTCCTTTCAAAGTGGATTCTGCCACGACCAATGACGAAGAAGGTGGAAACAACTATCACGTTCACCGCAAATTTGTACATCCTCACTATTTGCACGTCAGTAAGTCGTATTTCGACACTGTCAACATTGCTATAAAAGGAGATCTGGGACAAAATATTCCATTCTATTTTCGAAAACGATTCTCTAACGACTTGTAAGTCATGTATCCTGTGTACATAGGAGTCGCTCGACAGCGAAGACATGGTTTAGGAGATAGTTTGAAATCAGCCCTTCGTTCGGTGGCCCCCGTTTTGAAACTGATGTTGACACGAAGATTGCATGCCTTGAAAGATGCCGCGTTGACGCAAGGCAAAGAATTTCTCCAAAATGTCATCATCGACAAGCAAAACCCCAAAGAAGCTTTCTTGAGAACAGGCAAAAATGTCTTGCTTCAAACTGGAAAAGACATTTTGGGTCGACGAGAAACTCCTATAATTTCCCTGGACTCTGCTGAGCCAGACATTCCTGCTTTCCTGACACCACAGCAAGGACAAGGCAGAAAGAGCCGACGAAGGCACCCCTCCAGAGAACTTCACACACCCAGAGCTAGAAAGACCAAGAAAAGAAGAACCGTCCGAGAATTAGACGTTTTTAATTATTAAATCACATAGAAGAAATGATGCACCGAGAGTCTTGCGCATGTTCTAAGTCTGAACTGGATCTATTTGCCATGCCACCAGCTATGATGATGCAAGAATCCCAATGGGTCGAATTTCATCCCATCTCCTCTTTGACGACCTCAGCCCCCATCAAATTTGAAATCAAAGGACAGCCGAAGATTACATCGATCTGAATAACAGTTACTTGTACCTTAAAGTCAAAGTGATCAAAACGGACAACATTAATCCGGGAGCCGATGCTAGAGTAGCTCCCGTCAACAATTTCATGCATTTCTTGTTCAGCGAAGTGATTTGTACTTGAATAACAAACTAGTCAGCAGCAGCATGGATACTTTCACTTTCCGAACGTACCTGGAAAATCTCTTGACGTACGGAAAAGATGTCAAGAACACTCATCTGAATGTTTGCGTGGTATGGAAATCTGACACAGCAGGCGATAACAGGTTTAAGAGCACTACGATTGCTGGGGACGACCAAAATGTGGGATTTATCGATCACCGAAAGAAACTCCTGCAAGGGCGTAATTTAGAACTGATGGCTCGTTTGCATTTGGATATGTGGTTGCATGAAACGTATTTGCTGAACGGAGTGGATATCCGCCTGAGGCTGCATCGCAGCAGTACCGTTTTCCATTTGATGGCTGATTATGCCGATTACAAAACTATCATCCATGAAACCAGACTCTACGTGCAACGCGTGGAAGTGTTACCCTAAGTGGGAAACGACATCAGCCACACTTTGAGCAGAACGACCGCCAAGTATCCGATACGACGCGTGGAAGTGCAAACTTTCATCATTGCCGCTGGACTCCGATCCAAGATCGAAGATCATCTGTTCCAAGGACAGTTACCCAAACGTTTAATCATTGGTATCTTCAGCATCGAAGCCCTCACTGCCAACCCTTTCGAGTTTAAGCGCTACAGAGTGTCCAAGATCGAAGTCAGTCGCGATTGCAAGACCTTGTATACGAGGCCCTTCGAACCTAACTTTACCCAGAAGAATTACTTGAGATCGTACTTGTCCCTGTACGAAACCATGTGACAGTTAGGGACCAACAGCAGCCACGGCATTTCGTACGACGATTATGCAGGAGGCTACGCTTTATGGGCCTTCGATTTCACTCCAGACCAAGGCAGCGACGAGGGACATTTCCACCCTATAAAATCCGGTCAACTGCGTGTGGAACTTTAGTTTACAGAAGCTCTAACCGAGACGGTGAACGTCATCTTGTATGCCGAATTCGACAATACGATAGAAATCTACAGTTTGAGTGAACTCATTCTAGACTATTAGAAACTATGGAAGACTCTTATCCGTCTTCGAATGGTAGAGAATCTTTGGAAATGGAATGGGAGGATATCTTGGAACCCACAGAAAAAGACAAAGACGAGGAGAACATGGTCATGTCCAGATGGCCAGAACAAGAACAACATTTCGTCTCCTGTTTTGCCAAACATCTGGCAGAAACCATTACAGGATTGACCAATAAAGATTGCTGTGGATGTCAAAACGATCATCCCAGTCATATTCAGCACGAAAAATGGCTGATGATGAGTCGAGAAGAAAAATTGGAGGAGTATCTGGAGGACGCTTGGGGTCTCATCTCAGAAGAAGCAGTGTTGCATCAGTGGTATAAAGACTTGCGTGATCATTCCTCCCCTCCACTGATTGCTCAAGAGATCTATCGCATCGAATCTCTCTTGACCCAGAGTACGGAGAAGAAGCGAAGAGAAGATTACTTGACAGAGATTTTCAAGCAAAAAGTCAGGATTGAATTGATGACTTATCATTGCCTGTGAAACAAGAACAAAACAAAACAAAAATGGATACCTGGGAACTTTATTATCTTTTGATAAACAGTTCGTACACCAATTCTTGGAATCCTGTCGTGTGCGCTAAAGATGAACTTCCTTATCACAAACCTAAAGACCATCAAGCTTATGTCATCAACACGGACGAGAGTCATCTCCCAGGAACCCACTGGGTAGCCGTCTACTTTCCCCACGATGCCTGTGTGGAGTATTTTGATTCGTATGGATTACCTCCTTTGGAAGACGACATTATCGACTTTATGAGAAGAAATGCCCAGACGACGCGCTTCAATAATGTGAAATTACAAAGCAAAGATTCCATGGTGTGTGGACAATATTGTGTGTATTTTCTTCATCAACGCAGTCTTGGATATCCCTTAAAACATTTAGTGACTTATTTTGATCGTCATTCTTCTAGAAAAGATGAGAAAGTAGATCGATGGTTTTGTGACCATTATGGATATCTCTTGTCTTTTTAGCTAGGAAATTAGTGTACATCAATGGCCAAATGACCTCCATCAGTGGAAGTCTAACTTGACTTCACAACGTTTTCATCCTTTTCAAAAATATCTTATTTTATATTATATAAATTGTTATATTATGTGTTGGTTAATTGTTGGTTGAATAAAAATGTTATCTTTTGAAAAAAGTGTTGGTGGTTTGTTTTAAAACATTTTTTTATCACTATACATGCTCTTTGACTTCTCTCTATCCCACAGCATGAGATAAGCTATACCATTCCTACCCAAAAAGATATGGTAGGTATGTTTTCCGCGCTTGAGCCATAAAAGGCGCGGCGGTCTACAGTCTGACCACGGGAAGCACATAGGGCCCAAACCATCTAACATCAACTGCTTCCACTGTCAAATTCCACAAGATTTACATCATGTATTCAACATCTACCATAAATACAAGAAAGAAAGATCCAAATTCAACTGTGAACAAAACAAAATTGGATCCCCGAGTACATACCCAGAATAATAACTCCAACATCAGCACTACATATCAGAACACAATCAACTTCATTCATGAGTCAGTACTAGCGAATAAAATATAAGAAGCCAAAAAACTAAACAGTTACAGCCTACTAGACGGATGTCTTTGATACGTCGTTAAGGGACCTGATTATTCAGCAAAGACATCCGTCTCTCTCAAAGATGACGCCATTGCACTTAAAAATTTGAGCAGAAACTTAACTAAATTACAACCTCACAACAACTATTCCTAAAACACTCACAGTAGGTCAACAATTATTAAGTAAATGTAGCCATAAACAAAGTAAATAAGGTTCAACGAAAAACTCAACCCACTAGATGGATGTCTTTAAAACGTCGCCTTGGGACATGATTATTCAGCAAAGATATCTGTCTTCTACAGAGTTGACGCCACTGTGTTTAGAAATTGGACCATAAAATAACTAAGCTATAACAAATGAACACTTGAAACAAACCACCAATTAATAATAAATAATAGCACCTCGGGGGAGGGGGGGCGACATTGCGCCCAACCCAAACACCACTAAGAACACAATAAACTATTCTCTATTACCTTTCTACATCTTTATTAAAAAGAACCCAAATAAATAAATAAAAATTTTATGATCTCACTATATATATATATATATATATATATATATATATATATATATATATATATATATATATATATATATATATTACAACAAAACAGTTAATACTCCTTTATCTAGTACACAATTCCCCTCCCACTAATCTTCTCTCCCCCCCACCACCATTTTTGTATAACTAACCCTGCCTAACAGATATTGGACTAAAATCTACCTTACAATCTCCTCATATCAACTCCTCGTAACCAAAGATGGCAGCTATACCATGTAGCAAAGATAACAATGAGACGATAATGAACCCGAAAATTATCATTATAAGGTGGTCTGAACACCCAAGACCATCAGGGCCCACTGCACAAGGCGGCTACGTAATCCTAAATTAGAACAACATTAGGGCCCAAAATAGTCATATATAAGGTGGTCAAACACCTTATGACCATCAGACGACCCCCCCCCACAAGGCGGCAAATAAATACTTTACGTACGCAGTAGGTCCCAAATTAATCACATGTTGGATAACTCCAAGACCATAGGCCCCAAAAATAACAAAGTACGTTATGTAAGACCCCAAAACAATAGCTTACATAAGGTGGTTTAAGCCCAGGACAATCAGGGCCAGTGTCACAAGGTGGCAAACTTTAAATCAGATAACGTATCAAGTGGCTGTCATCTGAGGTACCTCCTTCATAACAACTAACACAAAAAACAGCACAGAGTATTTATTCAAAATTAGTACTAGACGACAACTTTAGACCAAAACCCTGGAATCTCCGAGCACCTTCCTGTGGATCGGCGCCAACCTAACCTACATCCTCCCATGCCTCGAACGGACACCACAATTTACCAGCGCGCAATGCATGCATTAATACTATAGCATTAAAAAAAATCCAGTCAAGACAACTATATACATAAGTGTGTGATGGTACTATTCGCACTCATCTACTCAATTCGGTGCATACGGACTTAAACATGAGTGTGTGTTGGATCTATTTCCACTCATGGCAGCCTATCATTAAGGTCGCTCGGAACTTTATTGTCCCACGACCTGACAGTTAAATTGACAGCACTCCTTGAGTACATAAACGCCTGGGGGATGTTGATCTGATTCCTTTCCCTAGGAACAATAAATCATCCTGCCGTGCATGAATTAAACAGTCGTACATGCACAATTTTGGGAACACGACTTAAATTCAAATAAGCAAGCAGTCTGACCATCCACTGTTGACTCGTCAACCTATGAAGATGTGTTCAAGACTAGCAAAGCTGAACGAAGCCCACGTGAATTTACATTGTGTCAGGCAAAACCTGATACCCAAGCCTGATGAGATTGAAAATGTTAGGATGTTAAAAGTGGCCCAAGACCTGATAGAAGAGGTGTTTAAAGACGAAATCAAGAAGGAGCAAGAAGAATGGACCGAGAAGTACAGACGATAAGATATTGCCGTAACCACCAACAAAACAACTCTTTTCAGGGCTACCGCAAACAATTTAGAAAAGACTTACTATTCCTTTGCCAAAAATTGGTCTATCTTTGTGTTTGTCTGTAGATAATAAATAGAAGTGTGCCTATAAACACTTCGTTTCTCTGGCTTGTAAGATAGTATGTGTTTTTTATATGTGTGAATGATAATAAAGTGTGCTTGTAGGAAAAAAGTGAACGTGAGTGTTTCTTTTAGGTCCGCGCGTTCCACGTTTTTTAGTTGTGATATGGGTATTGTTAGCTTTTGTGTAATGGGGATGTTTTCCTTCATGTCCGTGCTTCAGGCATATAAAGCATAGAGTTCGTCAGTCTGGCTACCCATCGTTGACTCGTCAACTAAAAGAAGATGAGCAGGATTACAAACCTCTTAGAACTCCAAATGCACCTGGAGTATGCCAGGAGACTCCTGGATGAGCTTACCACGAAGGCAATCCAGGAATAAGCTAGAATTGAAGAGGAAGAGAAAAAAAGAAAGAATAGGAGAAGAAAGAAAGGATCCTGACTCACCTAATACTAAGGCAGAGATGTGAAGTGAAGCCAATGGTGAGGAAACCTCCACAGCGCCAAGTACCACAGCCACAACCATTACCACCAGTACCAAGAGCCGCTGTCCACCAGATGGAAAACTGGGAGGAGGAGTTGGAAAGACAGTGGCAAGAGTGGGAGCCGCAGCGAGAGCAACCACGACAACCACAGCATCCACGGGTGCAGAATAGAAGGAGTCAAGAACAAGTCTTCACTATCCCTCAAACGGAGGAATGGGAAAGTGAAGCAAATCAAGCCCCCCTCTGCACTACCAAGAACAACACTGAATTGGGAGCAAGATTGGAGTAGGAGAAGCGTGTGTGGTGCCAGACCTGAGAGGTGCCAGCATTAACAGGTGCATTTGGAGTTAGAGCCCTTCTCAGGGCTAACTAGATCTCTAGAAAAGAGAGACTAATCAGGTTGCCAAAAAATATTAGAGTGTTTGTGTGTGTGTGTGTATTTTTGTTTGTGTGTTTGTGTGCGTGCGCATACGTGTGTGTGTATTTTGTTTGTGTGCGTGCGCGTGCGCATACGTGTGTGTTTGTGTGTGTATGTGTGTATTTTGTTTGTGTTTGTGTACGTGCGCGTATGTGTGTGTTTGTGTGTATGTGTTTTTTTCCCTTAACAAACCCCTTGTCCCTACACTCATGATTGTTTGTTTTGTATGAATGTGAAGTAGTGTCACTATAAACACTAACTCCTTTGCTGAAGTGATTGTATGTAATGGTGTGTTTTGTACATAAAAAAAACTTCCTTCTCCAACTATATATTGATAGAAAGTATAGCGGTTTTGTTAGTATTAGTATGTTGTTTTGTATAAAAATTTACATTAGATTAGCACTCTCATCACTATGAATTGCTTGATATGTGATATGGGTAGTTGGTGACAGGGGATGTTTTCCTTCAAGTCCGTGCTTGAGACATATAATCTGGAGCGTTCGTCAATCGCTCCATTGTTAAATGTGTCAATGTCTTCATTTTGTAATATTTCTCTAGTTATGCCGGCGAGTAAGGAGTCGAATGTGTGCCAGTCTGCCTTATCCAGTCTCCATTTGGGAATTTTAGAGAAGGTAACGGTTGGGTTGGTAAGACTGATGGTAATGTGTATAGGAAAGTGGTCGCTTCCTAATGTGGTTTCTCTATCCTTTTCCCAGTTTGTCAAGGTGGCTAAATTGGGGGTGCAGATCGTCAGATCTGATGCAGATAAAGAACCATCCTCTGGGCAAATCCTAGTTTTAGTTCGGTCATTGAGTATTACTAAGTTATTATTGTATTCCCATTCCTCGATCATTGAACCTCGCTTGTTTAGGCGGGTTCCTCCCCAACGTTTGCTGCGTGCGTTGAAGTCGCCACAGATTATATACTCATTTGCAGAGCTGGATATCTGGTCATAGTTTAGGGGGTGGGAAACAGTAGATGTTCTTCCATGGTCGTAAATATTAAAAATTTCTATTGTCAGTTGGCCTATGTGGATGAGTACTGAGTGGTACTCAAGGGTCATAGGGTATCCTGAGTCAATCTGATGGTTTGACTGTTGTCCGAAGGTTGTATCTGGGAGTTAGTCACTGACAAAGTTAGTCATGCCTCCCCCACCCTTTATTTTCGTTATCCCTCATAACGAATTTACTGGTCGAATAGCCGTGGATTTTCGGTAGGTACATGGAGGTCTGATGTAGTAGAGTTTCTTGAATGCAAATAATATCTGGTTTGTGATTGGTATTGTTAAGTTTGATCAGTAGTTCAGGTTTGTTCATTTTTAGTCCCCCACTATTCCATTGCCAGATTATTAGACAGTTTTTCTTAGTTTTGTCCATTTTAATTTTCATAAGTTAGTTAACTGATTTTGTTCTGGATGTTTATTGGATGGAAACAAGGTGTTTTCCCAACAAATCCAAGAGCAGTTTTTAAAAAAGGGGTGCATGGTATGTGGTCAGTTTGTGTGAGGGCTGTAATACCCACCAATAAGTCCCTTAAGTAATAAATTATAGTGGCATTTATGAAGACTTCCAAGTTAGTTTGATTATTAGTTACTGGCATCAGTTTGTTACCTGCATTGCCTGTTCCTTTGTTACCTGCATTGCTTAATGTTTTCTTATTTGCTTTGTTAGAGGGTTCTTTGTTTTGGCAGCGTGCACACAGGCTGTCGGGTGATTGGTGAATTTGAGCTAGGTATTGTGTGACCATTGGCATTTCCTTTCTTGGTGGGTAGGTGCTCAACTTGTTTACTAATCCCTTTTGGGGGGTGAGGGCGACTCCCTTGTCAGCTGATTTGATGTAGAAGGGTTGTGTATTGAGTTATTTGGATAGGGGGTTATTGTTTCCTCATTCTGCTGAGTATTTTGAAGTGGGGTCAGCGCTTTAGCTTTTAAATAAGTTAGGTTTTGGTCCGTCATAAGCCGAATTATTTCGTTTTCCCTCTTGGTATATGGGCTGGCGTTCGAGATGGGGTGGTGGGATTCATGGCAGTTTGCACATCTTTGGCCCTGGAATGTGCCCTTATTACTGTGGCTACCACCACAAGTGTCACATCTTTGCCTAAATTTGCACTTGTTGGCATGGTGTCCCCATGATTTGCAATTACTGCAAAAGCGTGGCTTGTTGATGTATTCCTCAAGAGGGTATGAGTAGCCATCAAAGAAGACCAGAAGTGGGGGGGGGGAGGTTGTTGTTGAAGTGAATTTTAGCAAAATCGCTGAAGACATGAGACCAAGGTTGATCCGCAGTCTGTATGCACTGGAAATATCAGTTCCCTGAGTCATCAGCTCATGGGCGATCTCCGTGTTGCTCAGGGAGTTATACTTAACATGAAGCTTCAAAACTTTTTTTAAAGGCAACACTACGTTTGGCTGGTTTTGTATGGTTGGTCGTGATTTCTTCTTTTTTGATCCTTGGTATTTCTTGTTGCTGTATTTTTTTTCTTCGGGATGCTTGATTTTGGTTTCAGTGCGTTGTGCCTTGTTACATTTATTTTAGTTTGTCCAATGTGTTGAATCTCCATATATTTAGCTACCTGTTTATGGGTGCTGCATTTCACTATAACGTAGTGCGTTTTAGGTCTTATGATTTCAAAGGCAGCTGAGTGGGTGATAGTCAAGGCCGACGCAATGCTTCTGGTGCTTGGGTTGATGGATTCGGAATTACCACAGGTTGTGAAGAGTGTATATTCTTTACTGTGGTATCCTCTCTTGTTCTGGGATTCTGTGGACTTATTCCTAGAATCCTTTATTGGAGTGTTATGAGAGTTTCGCTCCTGATGTGGGGTGTGTGTGTGTGTCTTCTTTTTTTCTTTATGTTTTTTTTAATTAGTTTAATTTCTTGAGGTTTAGATGTTGTCCGTACCTGTATAGGAACGTTCATCTTTCCGTTTGGTTTCTTGTTATGTTCGATCTTGGTCTTTTTGGCTTTCGATTTCCCGTTTGCAGGTGTTTTTCCTTTGCCTTGGTATGCTTTTTGTTCGGTGGATATTTTCCTTCTAGGAGGAGATAATGCATGCATGAGTATGCTGATTTCTTCTGGTTCTGCTACAATTAAGTCTTAGGTTCTAATTTCCTTTGATGGTCCTGGCGTTTGACTTAGGATTATTACTTCTGTTGAGGTATTTGCATTGGTATCTGCCTTGGTATTTTTATTTAATTTCATGGGGGTCTTAATTAGTGATGGTTGAGGCAAGAAAGCCTCTTGTTTTGTCTTTTTCCCCTTGCCATGAGTGATTCGGGTAGTGGTTAGACTTGGATCGTCTGCCACTGTAATTACTTGTTGGGTTGGGTACAGGGGTAAATGAATGGTTCGGGATGTGGGTGAAGGCGGTAATGGGGATATGCATTGAGGTGGGTGTGGGATTCGGAATTGGATTGGATATGAAGGTGAGGGTGGGTCAGGCGATGAATAAGGGATAGGTGATTCGGTTGAGTGAGAAAAATAGGGTGGTACGATTGGGTTTTCAGCTGTGTTTGCAACTGTTTTTTCCTTCAATCTTCAAGTCCAACAGGGGAGAAGGGATACATTCAGGAACAGCCCCTTCTATGGATGCCATTGTATTGTTAGGGGAGAGGTTTAGAATATCTAGACTGCTTGAATTTATCATGCCTGTTTGGGGTTTGGCGTTTGCTGGTGCACTCAGGCTGTTTGTTATTCCTGGAGTGCTTTGTAAAAGAGGGATCGTCGGAAGGTTTTTGCTAATCCCTTCTGGTCCCAGAGGCTTTCCTTGTCCTGATAATGAAACTGAGGGATCGTCCAATGGTACGTTGGAAATCACGTCCAATGGACTTTGTACAAGTACACAAGAAGTGGGGCTAGATGAAAAATGCCCCATTAGGGAATGGAATGTGAGGGGACTGTTGGTTTTGATATTCGGCTTTGTCACTATCGTCATTGCCTTCATTTATGTGGTGTGAGACATGCAAATTTGTAGGGGGATTGATTGAGGAAATTGTTGCATTTGTTTGCCAAAGTTAGAATGTTATTTGTTTTCCTAATATTATGTCTAATTGAATTCATCTTGACTTGGGATCATTTTGAAACAAGGCGCCAGAATTTCCATAGAGGTAAATAGGTCAGGGGTTTGAATTTTCTAATTATTAATTACTACTTTATGATGGGTATTGTGCTTAGATACATACCAATAATTCTGAATTATAAATTGGTCAAAAAGTTATATCATTAATATTATTAAAAAGATGAGGGTCTTACTAATTTGGATTGTGGGTGGGGTAGTTGTTAAAGGTCAACCTATATTGTACAAACGTGTGATATTATTATAGCCATAAGCAAAAACGCATTTGTTATGTATGCACACCATAAAACTGTTTTATTAGACTTAAAAATCCGCTATTTTAAATCAAAAAATAATTCGGCAATCTCCGTAAAAAAATCGGTAGTTTCCGCGTGCCAACGGATATGACGTACATTTATCCCTTCTATTCAACCTAGCCATTCAAGCGCTTAATTTCCCCACATAAATGTCTATGTGATATATCTTACGATCATGCTTTTGAACAGCAAATATGGTGCACTGTGTCGCATATGGATGTAACCAAAAGAGTGATGATGGGAAAAAGGGTTCTTTCTTTTTCCAAAAGACCCTGTTTACCAGAAAAAAGTGGATTCAAGCTGTGTGATCGAATAGGATGAGGGGATGGGAAAGTTGTATCATTTATGCCGGATTATCGTCAATTTGGCCCAAAGACAATCCGGCCCAACTCGAAAGACAATTCGGCTGAACTTAACAATAGTTTGAACAAGTTCGTTTTCTTCAAACAACAAGTAGATACTGTGTAAGATACGTTTTAGGAATAGGTTTTAGGAAAAAAAAACTAAACTTAAACGAACTATCTTGATATTCTTTCAAAGAAAATAATCATACTTCGTAACGTACATATATATGAGAGAAAACACAAACTGACATATCTTGATCGTGCTAATTAAAATAATGATATACATTTTTATGCTAAAAAATATATGCATCTGCACAACGACATTCTCAATTTAAGTCTTCCTGTCAAATTATCAATATTGATTTATTACACAATAATACTTATCAGATAATATTTTACAGAATACGTATACATTTTTCTAAGGGTAGTGTAAATGAGATATTATAAGAAATATATTTAATTTTAGGCTTACCGTTGTAACACTGCTGCATATAATACACACTCTATTTCACATGAGAGAGAGAGAGAGAGAGAGAGAGAGAGAGAGAGAGAGAATAATGTTGAGCATTTTGTCAGTGTTGCTGCAATATGAAACTCCTACCAGTTAAGTTTATTGCTTGTTTTTATTTTTCATGTTGTCTTAGTGTGTGTGCGTGTAAGTTAAAAGCTTGTCATTACTAGTCAATCTTGTCAATCATATTTGCTCCATTATTCCATACAAATAAGAAAGGAAATAATTTTGTGTTGAATTTGTGCCCCCCCCCCCGTACGGTAACAAAAATTGATAAACATACACTTATTTGAAAATAAAATGAAACAAACTAACCTTGCATTTATTCCTTCTTTTTTCATCATGAGAAATTTATTAAAGAAAAATATATATCCACGAACTCCGTATACGTAATGGAAGCCGGCGTGTGTATGCATCCTTACTGTAGTTTGTATCGCGTATGTCAAATAACAAAATCGCAAAAGAGACGAAAATATCACCCTATTGCTTGAAGGCATCTGCCATTCTCGCACGATTCTCGCATGATAAGTTACAAGGAGGAAACTGACCAAGATTGTTTTGTATCCAGGTTAACTATACGACGGTATCTCGCAAATAAAAATCATTATTTTAAAATACATCCATTATGAGTGCAAATGATAATCTTTTCGCTAGCAAGGGTTACGAAAGTGTTATTAAAGCAAGTTATTGTTGCGTATACTATTTGCCCTGCAAACATCAATTATGATTACATCTGGCAAAGAAATAGAAGCCCGGGTGATGGATAAATACAACTGGTAGCGAGCAATTAATTTCTTGCTTAAACTTACCATCAGGATATCAAACACAAAGGTTATTTTATTACAAAGCAAACCAACCCCGGAAACTGACTTTGGTATCTTTTAAGTGTGCAGATTTTTTTTTCATATGAAGTCGGCCGACATAAGGAAGCCAAGTTTGGTTCCTTGGGATTCTTTTAAGTGTGCCGATTTCTTTTTTTTAATAAAGTCGGCCGACATAGGGAAGCCAACATTGATTCCTTTTTACCTGTATTAACGTTAATTTTCAAAATAAATTGAAACAATGGAACAGTTTTGAAAGCGACACAATCTAGTGCGTGGTGCACGCATATCGATATAAGGCTGAACAGTAAATTAGTTTTCTGTAGTTTCATCTAAATGTTCCATATCCATAGTTTATAATGTTTTATTTTTCGACAACAAGAAGCATGTACTTCGTCTTGTGGGGGATAATGTACGTCATTTCCGGTTGTCGTCCTCTATAGGTGGGAAATCGTAGCTAAGGGGAAGTAACAGCGTTGTATACGTCTGTTTCGAGTAATTAAATTATTTCTTCTTTACACTTGATAATTTTTTTTTGTTCTTTTTGTGCCAGTATAACTACTTTTAATCATGTAACGTAAATCTGATGTAAACAGAAAAAAATGTTGGAGTATGGCCTTTAAGAGAAAAGTGAAAGATTCCAAACAGCACAAATAATTAAGCCGATGGTTTAATGCCGAATTAAAAAATAGTATCTTTAGAATTCCCTTTCCTAAATGAAATTTCGCTTGAAGAGGTATGAGACGCCGTAGCGGACAAAAGCTGATCCAATCAGAATGTTGCCGTTGAAATTTTAATGTCATATGTCCAGAATTCCAATTTCACGTGTTGTACAAAACTGCTTGTCCTTAAAGTTCCATTTTCTAGGTCGAGATTTTAGATTGTATCTGTTAAATTAAACAGTAGTGGTTTGAAAGTGATATTTTCTATCTCGAGGTTTCAGATTGTGTGGTTTGAATTACCACAATGGTTGAAATTTCAATACCATACGTCGAGAATTCCTAATTTGCGTACTGGTTCAAAGAGTTTATGTTGAAAGTTCCATTTCATACGTTGAGTATTTCGATTTCGTCTGCTGAATTACACAGCGCTGGTTGGAAATTCATGTCCAACGTCGAGTTTTTAGATTGTATCTTCTGAATTACATGGCGGTTTTTGGAATTTTAATGTCATATGTTGCGAGTTTAAATTTAACATGTTGAATCACATTGATTGTGCTGAAAGTTCCATTTCGCATGTTGAGTTTTTAGATTGTATCTGTTGAATTACACAGCAGGGGTTGGACATTTTATTGTGCTTGTCAGAATTGTTATTTTTACATGGTGAAATGACGTGTTGGTGTTAAAAGTAACATTACACAATGTCCACTTTGACAAGTCAAAATAATATCGATTACTAAGATACATCATTCGTGTATTCAATTATGAGGCCACAGTACATTTTATGCATTTACAGTTTGCAAGTTACCATTCAATGGTCGAGAATTACTATGAATTTCTTCGCTAGAGGTCGCTCTCGTGAACGGACCGCGTTATTTTTAAACAAGGAGGCTGCTTCTGGTTACTGTGAAATTCAACAGATGAAATCTAACTATTCGCCATATGAAATGGAACTTTCATCACAAACAGTTAGAGTCAACGTGTGAATAAGGGATTCTTCGACATATGATATTGAAATTTCAACCACCGCTGTGTAATTCAAAATATACACTGTAAAACGTCGGCGTAGGAAATAAAACTTTAAACCACCACTGTATAATTCAACATATAAAATCTAAAATCTTGATCTAGAAAATTAAACTTTAAGGACATGCAATTTGATCTAACATGTGATACTGGATTTCTCGACATACGACATAGAAATTTCAACTGCAACTTTCTCTTTGGACCAGCTTTTGTCCGCTATGGCGCCTCATAAAGTGGTGGTAGCGTACTTCGGTCTCCAGCTAGGCTGGCTGCTGGGCGGGTTGCTAGACCGCAGCGCTGGTCGAACATTCCAGAGCCACAAATGCAGCTGCCACAAAAAACATGCCGAAAACAAGAAAAAGGAAACAAATCTATTGCAAAACCGTCCACCCCATGGTGGAATGATGATTGCAAAAAGATAATCAAAGAGAAGAAAAAAGCCCTTAACAAATTCCGGCACACCGGCAAATCAACACACTACCTAGAATATAAATCTAAGGATAAACAAACTAAGCTTGTTATCCGCAAAGCAAAGGAAACATCATGGCATACAGACTGCTCCACCCTTGAGCTTAAAAAATGCAACTCCAAGCAGGTTTGGAGACAGATAAAAGCCATGAGATCTTTCTTGACCTAGAGAAAGCCTTTGACCTAGTTTGGACCGATGGCCTTATCGCTAAGCTGAACTGTTACGGGATTAATGGCCGTATGCACAAATGGATCCAAAACTTTCTAACAGGAAGACAGATCAGAACCAGAATAAGGGACCAATATTCAGAAAACTACGAATTAGAGAACGGTACCCCCCAAGGAAATGTGTTAAGCCCAACCCTTTTCAACATTATGACCAACGACCTAGAACATGCCGTCGACCTTAGAAAAATTGACTTATCTCAGTTTGCTGACGACAGTGGCATTTGGAAAGCGGGTAACCTATCCAGCCAACAACTCATCATTGATTTACAAACCAATCTAACAAAAACTGGCAAATGGGCTGACAAATGGGGATTTAAACTATCAAAAGGGAAAACAACCGGAATTTTATTCTTCCCTAACCCAAGTACATGAAAAACCCCACCCCCAACCTAATATATTTGAGAAAATAGCAAAGTTCTTGGGTATGTACTTTGATCAGCACCTCACATGGAAATACCACATTACTGAACCACTCCGGAAATGTAATGGCGACCATAACATTCTTAAAAACATCAAAGGACTGAAATGGGGAGCCGGCCAAGACACACTTGTAACGCTTTACATGGCCCTAATTAGGTCTAAACTGGACTATGGGTGCCAGATCTACGCCTCAGCCTAGCCAACCCTCCTTAAACGACTAGACATAATCCAATCCAAGGCGTTGCGTTTATGTACAGGTTCCCTAAAAAACACTTCTAAAGACGAATTGCAGATCCTCACAGGTGAAACACCGCTCGTACTGTGAAGAGAAGAAATGATTTTAAGATATGCAGCAAGAATCTCAGTACATGATCCATCCCATCCTACGAGAGACATCATCAATAGATGCAATATCCCGTTTAATAAGAAACTCGTTCCTAACCCACCCTCAGGATATTACATACACACAATAAGTAAGGAACTAAATATCAATAACCTTCAGGCGGAAACCATCAAACACCCAGACCCTATCCCATGGACGTGCAAAAAGCCAATTATAAATTTCCTAGCAACAACGTTCGGCTCCAAACAGGACCAACCGCTAGAGATAAGATCCAAAATCCTAACAACAATTGACAACTCCTATAAAGAATATATCAAAATTTACACAGATGGATCAAAATCTAACAACCCAGACAGAACTGCTGCAGCCATAACCATCCCGGAAATAAATGAAGAACTCGGATCCAGACTCCTCGATAAATGTTCTATATACACAGCAGAGTTCTGAGCCATATTTGAAGAAATAAAATTGGCAGACAATCATAAGTTCCTCAAAACGCTAATAATTTGCAATTCGCAAAGCGTTTTAAAATCCCTTGAAAGCGGAAACTCAACGGGGCGAGAAAACCTCCTAAAAGAAACAAAATTGCTTCTAAAAAACATGATAAAACAAGACCAAATTGTGGAATTCATGTGGGTGCCATCCCATATCAACATCCCAGACAACAACAAAGCCGACTTGGCGGCAAAATTCAAGCTTAACGATCCAAATCCTACCCATATCGACTACAGCGTCCCAGAGATATACAGTACGATATCCGAGAAAATCACATCAAAATGGCAAACTGAATGGGATTCCTGCCCTAAAGGTCGTACACTATACTCCATACAGAAAACAGTGTGCCGCAAAACCAAAGCCCACCCAACACTCAATAAACATGATGAACGAGTCATAAACGGGATTAAAACTGGCAAAACATTGCTAGCAGGCAGTATTGGGAAATACACCAAAATCAATATAGAAAGAGGTACCGATTGCTCTTATTGTCACAACACTGAGGATCTGCAACACGTGTTCAATGTCTGCCCCAAATGCAAAAAAAAACACAACCCCCCCCAAAAAAAACAAAAAAACAACAACAACAAAAACAACCAAAAAACCCCCCAAAAAACAAGGGAAAAACTAGTCAGCTCCCTTAAGATCATTGGTTCGCCCTACTCCTATCCGGAATTGCTGTATTAGAGCAATCCAATCCATACCTAACAAACGAATCAATTTTACTCTTCCTTAGAGAGATAGACAAAGTTGGACAAATTTAATTACTACTCCAACATCGCACAAAATTACTACCATTTAGCTTCTTACCATATATTCTTACATACCTTAATTATCTTCCAACCCCACACTAACGGATCATGTAATTAGTAGTTCTGTCAGACGGTCCCTCTGTGGCACTGTGGACAGTATCATAAAAGTGATCCGTCAAGCAATGCAATAGAAGCACAGGAATTCCACTAAATAGATAAAGATTTTATAATTTATTCTCTCTTACCTACCCTTCCCACCATCCTAATCCGTTTCAATAGCATTACAAACTTGAAACAACCTCTCACACAATCGAATCATATAATTGGTGCCGCTATCATACACGCTGCTATGAATTCAAAATAGACGCCTTCTATATAGGCGTGCCAAGGGGGGAGGTGGGTACGGAGGTGGCATACGGTTGATCACCCACATAGGGGTGGTACTTGCCAGTGCGCGGGCCAATGCTACACTTGCACCTACTGCCCCCAACGGCACGGCAGGCGGCATTAAGAACGTGATTCGTTAGGCAATGCAATATAAGTACAGGAACCCCAAAGTGGTTGGCAGCAAAATTACCCCCATGACTATTTCTTCTAATACAGATACAGCCATAATAACAACAACTTTCTCTCTTCTTTCTACATCTCATGATATTTTATAATAGTAGATCACTTAAAACACAAACTAACTAAACTGGCCCACTAAATTTAGATACTATAAGGTGGCTTAAATCCCAGCCATCAAGACCAGCTACACAATGTGGCAACGACTCGATTACCTAACTTAATAAACATAGGGTAAGACCCCACATTAGCTTTATAAGGTGGCTAAAACCCAAAGTCATCAGGACCAGCCGCACAATATGGCACCTTAATTATTTATTTAGGATACAGGACCCAAAATTAGATGTATAAGGTGGCAAAACCCAGCCATCAGCCCCCCCCCCCCGCACAAGGCGGAAACCATTAGAATTAAAATGTCTCCCCGAATATTAACTTTTTAAATAATTTCCCAATAAAAAATCTTAGGTTGGTCCACTGTATCAACACTTCCTATACAAACAGCACAAATAATATTTTAAAATTCATAAATACGTCAAGACGACAACATTTACCTTTCGGAAAACAGGGGAGCCAAAAGAACCCGGATGTACAGCACCTTCCTCCTGTAAACACCGACCCTGCCTTGCCATTGCCGGACATTTTGTGCTCGCCGTATGAGCGAGTGCGTGTGGGTCTATTCCCATTCATCACATGTCCCATGGGACAATACGTCCCGAAAAAAACCCCCAACAAATCAATTAGCACACTATGTGTGCATTAAGGCGATGGGGGACGCGGCGCTATTCCGTCATCCTCGAAGAAAATCAATCAGCCCCCTGTAGGGGCATTAACCGGTCGCGCATACCTTTGTGGGCGAATGCGACCTAAATGCAACTAACATAACGAATCGCGCCATTAAACATTAAATAAATATGGCCAGCAATATTGTAGACAAAATGATGAAGTTGCAACAGGTAGTAGATGACCTGGGGATGATAGAGGAACTGTTGGTGAAAGTGGAGTGTGGATGTTATAGTCCCCATAGAATCAAGATGGAAATTAATAATTTGAAGAAGGGAAAGGAGAGACTGAGAGAGCTGATAAAACAGAAAAAAGAAGAAAAGGAGGAGAAAGAGGAAAAAGAAGAGATAAGAAGATGGAATGCTAAGGTGATAAATGAGGAGGATAATGAAAAGAAAAAAGAGGAGAAGGAAGAAGCGAAAGATGAAAAGGAGAAGAAAAAGAAGAAGAATGTAGTGGAGACAATATGATGTTGGTGGAGGAGAAGAAGAGAGGAGACAAGATAGAAGAAAGTTTATAGGCCCTTTTCATGGCCACTCCATTGCCTCGAAAAGATTCTCTCTTGCCTAAAAAAAAAGTTTAGTCGATTTTTGTGTCACAGATTTATGTTCATAAATCTATGTTTGTGTCATATGTATATGTCTCTATGTCTCTAACCCTATTTCTATGTCTATGTCTCTATTTGTCCCTAGAGTGGTGCGCATCCAGGTCAACCCCTTGCCACACTGTTCCGCCCATATATGGCGTGTCATAATTTGCCAGTGACTTCAAGAAAAAACTGATTGTGTAGTCTACATCGGCACAAAGAGGAATAAATTTTACGTACTGAATTAATTCTCATGACTCGGATATATGCGATCCGATGACCAAGTTAGCTTTCATGGGAAAGTGGTTACGGGATTACCGTGGAATATAGTAAGAAAGTTCCAATAGCTGATGGAGATTCCTGCCCTATTTACGTACAGACCTCCTGGACGATTCCTTCCTAACAACTGTTACTGGTGAATTGCAGTTAAACAGATGTGCACTGCAGCAGCGATTGCAAATTCTTTAAAAGAAAGAATAATATACGACATGTGTTCTCCCTATTGATAATGACGTCTCCAGCGTTTTGTATTTGAAGAGCTAATCCCTAGTGTGTAGTCTCTCTCTCTCTCTCTCTCTCTCAATAAAAACCAACTTAGAATTTGAATTCAGGATAGAACTAAAATGAATATATATATATATATATATATATATATATATATAGAGAGAGAGAGAGAGAGAGAGAGAGAGAGAGAGAGAGAGAGAGGCATAGTTATATAGAGGCATAAATATGTAGACAACTAGGACAAGACTTGGATGATGCCTCAGAGGAGAGGATAATTGAGAAAAAGTAAAATAGGTTGTAAGTTTAGTAGTATATTGACATATTTGAGAACATATTTATGTCGCCACATAATGTACAACATACCAAGACATAATGTAACATACTACGACATAATATGACATTACTTTATATGTCAATTATCAGAAGTGAAGCTCAGGCCCAGCCCTAGGGCAAGGCGAACAAAGCAACCGCCTTGGGCCCCCGCGCTTCTCCGTCATGCAGTTTTTTTTTTGCTTGGGGCCCTGCGTTCATCGCTTGCTGCCTTTGCCCCTCATGCATGCCGCACATCCTAGGGCCGGGCCTGGAGAAGCTCATATGCATAGTGTTTTCTGACGATTCATTTTTTATGTATTTAAAATATACTCATTGGATTTGTCGACTTGGTTTGGTGAGTGTTGCAGAATCGTATTGCATCATGATTCGCCGACTAGTTTCGGTTCGCTGATTATTTGTCCTGCAGCTACAACTTCAGTATGCTACCTGAAGAAGAGGGCTAGTTTATCACAAACACCTCCCCTATCGTAAGACAAAACGCGCAGATGAAAACTATGAGGCAACGTAGCGGACAAAAGCTGGTCCAATCAGAATGTTGCCGTTGACATTTTAATGTTATATGTCCAGAATTCCAATTTCACGTGCTGTATCAAAAATGCTTGTCCTTAAAGTTCCATTTTCTAGGTCGAGATTTCAGATTGTATTTGTTGAATTAACAGTAGTGGTTGAAAGTTATATTTTCTATGTCGAGGTTTTAGGTTGTGTGGTTTGAATTACACGGCGGTGGTTGAAATTTCAATGTCATACGTCGAGAATTCCTAATTTACGTACTGGTTCAAAGAGTTTATGTTGAAAGTTCCATTTCATATGTTGAGTATTTAGATTTCATCTGTTGAATTACACAGCGCTGGTTGAAAGTTCGATGTCCAATGTCGAATTTTTAGATTGTATCTTCTGAATTACATGGCGGTTGTTGAAGTTTAATGTCATATGTCGCGAGTTTAAATTTAACATCCTGAATCATATTGATTGTGCTGAAAGTTCCATTTCGCATGTTGAGTTTTTAGATTGTATCTGTTGAATTACACAGCAGGGGTTGGACATTTTATTGTGCTTGTCAGAATTGCTATTTTCATATGGTGAAATGATGTGTTGGTGTTAAAAGTAACATTACACAATGTCCACTTTGACAAGTCAAAATAATATCAAGTATTAAGATACATTATTTGTATATTCAATTATGAGGCCGCATTACATTTCATGCATATAGAGTTTGCAAGCTACCATTCACTGGTCGAGAATTACTATGAATTTCTTTGCTAGAGGTCGCTCTCGTGATCGGAGAGCGTTATTTCTAAACAAGGAGGCTGCTTCTGGTTACTGTGAAATTCAACAGATGAAATCTAAATACTCGCGATATGAAATGGAACTTTTATCACAAACAGTTACATTCAACGTGTGAATAAGGGATTCTCGACATTATGATATTGAAATTTCAACCACCGCTGTGTAATTCAAAATATACACTGTAAAACGTCGACATAGGAAATAGAACTTTAAACCATCACTTTATAATTCAATATATAAAATCTAAAATCTCGATCTAGAAAATTAAACTTTAAGGACATGCAATTTGATTTAACACGTGATTTTGGATTTCTCGACATACGACATAGAAATTTCAACTGCAACTTTCTCTTTGGACCAGCTTATGTCCGCTCCGGCGCCTCATAGAAAACTGCACTTATCCATTACACGAGAGGAATCTGGAAAACATCACGTGCTGGTGGTTCTTGGATTGTTTGGTTCCCGCCGGATTTACAAGTCGGTCAAGAGTTGGAATACAGTTATAATTGGATGTATGTTTAGATAGCCGTAGATAACAAGGGTGCGTGATGGTGAGAGAGTTATCAGCTTCCCCACCCATGTTTGTGATTAAATAAAGAGATGTCGAGACCCTGACAAAACTGGGGGCCCTAGAAAGAGAGTTACCTAACTGCCAATTAGAACCTACAACCGAAAGCGATTAATTCTGCAATGACGCAGTCGACATCCATGGCATGTCTAGAAACGTACGAAAAAGGGAGATGAAATTAAACAGATATGAATTATTTCAACACAACAACTATAGTGCGTGAATATATATTGTTACTAGCAATTTCTTCATTCATTTTGTAAGGTGCTTTGTTGTATTTTTTAAAAAAAAATACAGTTAGTATCTCCAATTAAAACACAATATATACCGAACACTCCTATCGTATGTACACTTGTATTGGATCGATGTATCGGCTTTAAAATCTGACGTTCATTATAGTTACAATTGCCATATATCTGATCTTTCATCTTCGGGTTAAAAGTCATCAATTTCGATGTTTCACTTCCTGTGACCTTATATAAATTTCGTCTGCTCAGGTAGCTTTTTGTGAACCTTATCTTCCTCAAATTGATTATCGGTGATCGTTCTACTGATATATACGGCAATACTGGTTCTTCTTACCACCAGCATCTAGTCAAGTCACGGCGCCGTCATCCAAGACCCAGATTAATTTGCCAAAACACACATTGCTGTCAACAAGTCGGAAAGTTGGCAAGTAGAGTAATGCAATTAGACAGATGTGTCCGAGGGTTATCGAATGTCATACCGTCATAAGTAGAACGAGTTGTAATAAAGGAAAACTAAATTTGAATCAGTGGGACATTTACACCAAGTTCCACGAAGGTAACTAACGGCACTGCGTGCAGGAGCTAACAGTAATCATTTATCAGAACTGGTCTGTGGCGAGATATGACGTTATAATGATGAACAAGGTCTCCAGCATCAATTTTTCTGGAAAGCGGGGATTAGGGGTGGGGAGGGGAGGGTGGCATTAATAGTGGTGGTGATGGTGGTGGGATAGCCAAAACCAGACGGATATATTTTATACAATGCACAATAGATTTTTAAAATTCAGGGAGAGCTGTCTTGCCAACCCACTCTCCCCGCGGACGCTGATGAAAGGTGGATAAACGCTTAACGTACTTAATGGTTTTGATTGTTCATGGGAAACCCACCCATACACAGAATGGTTTGAACCGTTGCCTTCCAAACCTTCTGGAACTACTACTACTACACACTACTACTACTACTACTACACACACAGATATATATATATATATATATATATATATATATATATATATATATATATATATAGAGAGAGAGAGAGAGAGAGAGAGAGAGAGAGAGAGAGAGAGAGAGATGTGTGCGTTTCAAGAAGACTGACTAGTCCAAACTTTGAATTTGCACTTGTCATGTGAAACTGAGTAAGCATGTACTCAATAAACTTCCGCAGGTTTAAAATACTGTTTCGGCCCGTGTTTTAAAGGAAGGTCCGATACGGGATACAAAATTGGAAAAGTTAATAAGTCATACCCAAAAATATGACCAATAATTGGAAACGCCTACAGCACATTCGTGCTTTGACAAAAGAATCAGTCATTAAAATTTGTTTCTGAGCGGATCAGAATTTTGGGATCGGTTTTATTGTCGCTGTGACGAATAAAATATTTACAAATGAAGAGTATTCGTGCACGTATCATTTAATTACAGGTAGATTGTCGTCATTAGAATGGCCGGTCGAAAATAGTTCTTTTGATTATTTAGTTAAAGCCTATAATGAGAGAAATTAAAAAAAATCAAGACTGGTACTCAAAAGTACGAATTATTGCTGTGAGATCGTATAGTATACATCATGCAAAATACCAATTAATTATAAAACTGTGGCTTTCTAATTATACTCGTAAATACCATGATTTTGCATAAAATAAATACTATTCTTATGTTTCTTTAGCACCGCAAATTTTGAGACAGATAGCCTATGAATACTCTTTGTGTTATCGTCTTATTTATCTGTTTAGATACTTGTTTTTGTTTGTTACCTTTTCCTGGAGTATTTCGTTGTAAATAATTCTCCTGCCACATTGATGCTTATCTTGTTTGTTAATTTTCAAGTGATCACCTAACCGTTTTTACCCTTTCATCAATAAACAGAAATGCAGGACACACACACACACACACACACACACACACACACACTTGTGCGCGTATATATATATATATATATATATATATATATATATATATATATATATATATATATATATATATA
>JAECUM010024698.1:0-35974 GCA_016617855.1 Megalonaias nervosa
TTTACAGGTCCAGATATATCGTCGTATGACAAGCGAAAATTCCCAACGCTCGTATTTTCATGGATTTTTTTTCCCGGATCTTGCTGCGATGGTCCAGAGAGAGAGAGAGAGAGACAGACAGACAGACAGACAGACACAGAGAGAGACAGAGACAGACAGACAGACAGAGACAGAGAGAGCGACCGTTTGGACATTTTCATATTTAATTAATAATAACTAATTTTTAGAACATTATGATAGGTTTAAGAAACAACAACAACAATAAAGCATTAAATACGTTACAGTATGTGTGCCTCGTAACCGTCAAATTTAACGTAGAGTCGAGAGGCTATTACAACCATGTATCATTGATATTATGAACACTGTAGATGGATCCCAAGGAAAGTGTAAACATACCGTTTCGACGAACCATATTCTTGTAGGTTGCTTCGTGCAAGTTCAGTTTTAAGGTTTTCATCCAACCCAAATTGTTTTTCTCTCTCGCTCCATATTTGTGCGTATGTTGACCCTTATGCATGATGATAGGGGAGAGGGGAACTGAAAAAAGAAAGGATTACGATGAAATTGTGTACAATGTTAAATTCATTTAGAAAACGGGAACTATTAACTCTTCTTTCGTTCTTTTCATACGTCATTAATGATTAATGAGTGGAAATTCATCACTGATCTAGAGGCCTGCAGTTGAAACAATGTTTATATATTCGTATTATTGCGCCATGGGCGAATCACAATTTGATATACCAGTAGTATTGGTTGTTGTTGTGGGGCTTAACGCCATTTTTCAGCACACGATAGGCTATACATGGCGGCCAGTATTAATGGTGGAGGAAGAAACCGGGAAATCCCCGGAATGAACCACCGACCCACGAGAAGCTACCGGCAAGCTTTCTCACATATCCACATTCGCCGAATCCTAGACTCGAACCCACGCAGACAGAGGTGAGATGGCAGTGATCCGTAACGGAGAGCGCTTTAAACCACTCGGCCACTCGGGGCCCCCCAGTAGTATTGGTGTATCAATTTGCTTTATACCAACACTTTAAATGCCATGTTATTTTTAATATATATATATATATATATATATATATATATATATATATATATATATATATATATGCGTGTGTATTCTTGTTTGTGAGAAATATAAGAGAAAAGGACCACCTGAATAGAAACAACTGATTTACAAGCGTTCAGTTTTGTTTTCATGATATGAACATAATATATGAGATTATAAAAATGCAGAAATAGGCACATGGAAATCTAGTCTTATCGACGTGATCCCAAGAATTTCTGTAAACAATTTTCAAATCAATCTGCAGTTAAATGTAATCCTAATAAAAATCAAAGGTTTATTTCCGCTTAACTGAACGTTTACCGGGCTAATTTTCCTTTATACTTTGTTATTTGTTCGTAACCTAACAAGATGCCTACGGCTGATGATTATTCGACCTTGCTTCATTTGGCAGACGCAAGCTATATGCCAATCTGGTGCGCTCTCCCAATAACGAAAGAACGCGTGCATCTCTGGAAAGTTGCCATAAACTAAAAGTGTGAATCGTTGCCGTACGATCCTATAATCTGCAGTTTGCACCATTTACCAGCCTTTGTTCTATATTCAGTTCTCGAACGATTGAACGCATGTTTTAGCCAAAAGTAAAACTTTTTGTCTTCTTAGATTATTAGCGTGGGGATATTGTGAGACGGGCTGTCTGTCTGTCCGCCTGTCTGTCCGTAACCGTTTCTCCTCCTAAATCGTTGAGTGGAATTTCACTTAAGATGCTGATTATGATTTTTGGTCTTCTCTCCTGGTACATAGTCAGGATAGGGCAGGGCGCACGTGAGGGAGGGTTGAATGGTGGGAGATATGAAATTTCTGGTAGAGTTTTGGCCAATTCATCCGTGCTTGATATAGCCGTGTTTATAATTGCCAGTGACTTTCCATGCCATGTTCGAAACTGATTTAATAGAAAATCAAATGCGTTCAATAAAGGGGTGTATGATCTCCGTGTTTTCTTCTTGCAATACATTGATGGTACGACGAGCTTTAGTTCTATATACACCGTATTTATTCAGATTATGAGCTGTTTAACTGGTAGTAAAAATCGTAAGTATGCAAATTAGATCCACTGTGTATTAGAAATGTTCAAGCGTCAATCCGTATTGAACCGTTTCACAATCTGCCGTGTCCAGTTTCCATCTCTCAAAGAGCCCTATAGATCTGGGGCTATTACTTCAGTATACTGGACAATGGTCACTACCACAAATATGGTCACCAGTTTCCTAAGTAATGTGAAGTAAAAGGGATGGATCGTGGATGGTCAGCACAGCAATCTGATTAAAATCAAATCCCCACTGTTATACATAAGATCTGACAGCGACCGCTTAGGGGTCATGTTCAGGTAATCTATATTATTACCATAATCGCTAATTTTATCAACCAATCAGAGAAGTCTTATATTTTCGCATTTGGAGACTGAGCAGTGTGGATGAAGAGCATGAATGTCTACCGTACGGATTTGATTCACTTTCAGATTTTTGAAAGCTGCATTTCATTGGCTAATTCAAAGGTTACCAGAACAAGATCCTTAAGCGGTTGTCGTCAGATCTTCACGAAGGACAGCGGAGATCTGATTTAATCAGATTGGTCAGCACTGAGGACGAGCCTGATTCTGAGAAAACTGATACGACTAGCAATTAAAAACGGCAAATATTATGTTTAGAAACAAAGTCTTCTATTTTGTTCCCTCATTGACTGACGTCTTTACAGCCCACAAGTGTACGTTGGTCATTAAAGACACCAATTAAAAAGGTGTTGGTAACAGTTCAATAAGATCATCAGGATCAATTGAGTAAATGGTGCTTGGATGAGATATATTTTGCAGGAGTAAGAGGTTTGTGTGCATGAAATTTAAAAATTAATTCTATCGTTTTCTTTTAAAAATATCTCTTGCTGGCCGACATGTTTTGAATCAATTTCGTTAAGTAGAAGATTTATTTTATCAATATTTTTATTTAAACCTCTTCAATTCCATTATATTATGGTATCAAATATATTTATGGAAGTGATGGAAGTACGACACTTCTGGAAAGTTTCCCTGCCGCGATATTAAGGGACTCTCTAGTGTCCATACTTTCTACACATCCAAAATTACTCAAGAGCTTGACAGGATCCTCAGACGCTCTCGGAAGACTGTTAGATCCTTTAATTCCTTCTTGAGTCATACCAAAGACTTATAAAAGTGGTACTAACAGCTGCCTCGCTAGATGCTCAGCATTAAGGGGTTAGTGTTAGGACTGGTCGGCCTGGTGTCAGGATAATGTGATTGGGTGGGACATCATGCTACATGTCTGCGGCATGAAGCCCCAGTGATAGACATCACTATAAACTGCCACACTGCAGATATCGTAGCGATAACACTGAAAAATTGTTGAAGGTACGTTAAAATCCAAATCACACACACACACACACACACACACACACACACACACACACACACACTTCCTTCTTTATTGGATTAAGGCTTATTTTTTCACCAGTGCCAGCGATTGGCAGGTTTTTGTTGGGCTGGATCAGACCGGTTTCTTGCAATTTGAACCGGATATCTTATGGATCACACTAGGAAAAGTAGTTTGCTGCGCTTTTCGTGGACTGGATTTGACTGGTTTTCCTTGGTAGCATTGACTGTTTTATTTGTTATATTGTCACGCTGATTATTAGCCTTGTCTGCTTCAATCTCGGTTTCGGAGACTGCTCGCACGGGCTTTGGTGGCGTCAAGACTACAGTTTGACCTTCTGGCAAAAAACTGCATGTCTGAGTGCAGACAGTATTTTTTAACGCCTTCTTTTCCACTTGATCTGCGGTGGCGTAGGATTTGCAGTCTGTGTTGAATGGAAATATTGCTTCCACAAAATGTCGGGCCGGTCAGGAAGCTCAGGCCTTACTTTTATTAAGCAAATAAGACACTTTCAGTCATTTGACCCTTACAAGAACAACTGTGTGTTCTTTAACCACTATGGCGACCTTTAAAAGATACGGAAATCATTGTAACTGAACGTAGTTTGCATAACCGCTGAAGTTTGTATATATGCACTCACAGCAATCCTTCTCAAGTTTCCACTTTGGGCACTCTTTTTCAGTACTAGAAATGGTTCTCCTACGCAGTTAGCACGAGAAACGTACTTTGTGTAGGACGATCCAGCGTGACCCTCCCGCTTACATCTGGGGCAGGCTGTTGTCCTTTTGCAGTCATCTTTGTGATAGCCATATTTATAAAGGTAAAACACTGCAGAGGATTAGTAATAAAAGGATAGACTGGGATATTCAAGAACCCGCCCTTGATCAGTGTTGGCAAAGTGGCCTAGTCTAATGTCATGATGTAAGCTTTTATAGGGAATCAAGTTTCCTTTACGGCGGATAATAATACGTCTCACTTGTGAAACGTACTGAGATCTCAAATTTCGAGCATCTCAGTTTCACTGCAGTTATCCGTAACTGTCTTGCACGACACTTCTTGACAAGTTGAGAGCTGTCTGTGGAAATACCTTAATGGGATCTTGACAAATCGTTTTGATTGTCAGAGTGAGCTAAGCAGCTACACCCATTAAAAGACTGAATAGAGCTAATTATTTTATTCTCCTTGGCTCTACATCCAAGAGAACGCTCTGGTTGCCTAGTGGTTAGAGCGTCCACCTCGATGCGGGAGGTCGCGGGTTCTAGCCCCGGCCGAGTCATACCAAAGACTTGTAAAAATGGTACTAACAGCTGCCTCGCTTGGCGTCAGCATTAAGAGGTTAGTGTTAGGACTGGTCGGCCTGGTGTCCGGATAATGTGACTGGGTGGTACTTGATGCTACATGTCTGCGGCATGATGCCCCAGTGCTAGACACCACTATAAACTGCCACACTGCAGATATCGTAGCGAAATGGCTGAAAAATTGTTAAAGCTACGTTAGAAATCCAAATCACCCACCCCACCCCACCCCCACCCACACACACTCCATCCAAGCCTGGAGTGTTTTAACTATATCGAAAGGTTTATAGCTTGGTTAGCTTTTGATATTTTTTATTGGATTAAGTAATGGTCTATCTCCCTCACTCAGAAGAGTGTACTCCAAGTCACTGGCTGAATTATTCATGATACCTATAAGACCTTATTCTCAGACTTATTGGTTGAGGATTTGGTGTTTATTTTCACATAATGGAAGACTATTATTTCGTCGCTTATGCTCTCCAAACTCCACGGAGTCCAGCAAGTGGACAGAGATTTGCGCTCCTTTATTTCGTTTCTTATGTCAGGGTTACACATGGCGATACGCTTGGGCAAAGAGGAAACGTTATTCATTTGACCTTTACAAGAACAACAATGTGTTTCTTTAACCACTATGGTGAGCTTGAAAAGTATGGAAATCACTGAAACTGACCTAGTTTGGGTAACCCTTGAAGCTTGATATATATGTACCCTCAGCAAACCTACTGTTACATGCAAGGCGTCTTTCTACCGAGGAAATCAAATACCTGCGTGAGCATGGTTTGATAGTCCATGTTTTTTCCTTATTTCCAAGGATGTCAAGGTAACAGTTGTTGCCAAGTGAAATTTTCTTGAACGCGCAAATACTGCATCCATTTTCTAATAATCATATAACGATCACGAATCAATAAACTCTAGTTTCATACTTGCCTGATTTTTCTTTTGTTTTCTTCACATTTATATGATTCCTCATTAAGCCTTTCCAAGCCGAACATTAGTACTTCACGCCATGCAATACAAAACACGACCAAAACACTCAATACAATGAATTATGACGTATGCTCCCAGAAACTGGATAATTACTCGGGGTGAGAAATTCTTCCCAACACCGAAACACCGATTCCCCGCAATGAACAAATAATCACTAAAATATAGTAAAGCTATAAACGGGTACCTAATTAGTATAGCATATGCCTAGGTTTATTACGCCACAATCCTGAATCTCCTTGATGGATATTTACCTGCGAACTACCGTGCGATATTTAACTAATATTGTTGTCTTCTTTAATAACTCAGTCTTTTCTTTTTCCTGAATTTAAATTCAAATATGCTTTGATAATGGTGTAACTAGAATCGACCTCTGTCGCCAGTTATTATAGACCGAGTGTTTGCGCTTCTACAACCATTTGTTTACATGAAACTGTTTTATGTTGCGCAGCTGCTTCAAATTAATATATTCTGGGCTTTTTTAAGAAGAAACAAAGCAAGCAAGAAAATAAGCGCAGAGCGAAATTAACAGTAAAGAAGAGTTTTCTTGATTTGATTTGCAAAACGAATGTTACGTTTTCAGGGTGAAAGATAGGACTGATACATGTCAAAGTGAGGCCAATATACAAGTGGGCTATTATCTGTACAAGATAAGATGGTTAAAGGTGTGGAAAATGTGTTCATTTTGGAATAGGGATTGGAGAACAGCTTCCTTTTAGGGGTAGTGGTTGAAATAAAATATACAAAAGACCAATATATTTCTCCGAATTATCCGCGTTGCATAGTCTCTAAACCAGTTCAATAAAAACAAATAGTTGTAGTAGTGCCATATATTGACTGTGATAAGTGATGTTTGGTGCCAACTTTGGTTTAAGTCTCGAGGCTGACAGGACGTGTGCGAGATTTAAAAAGGAAATAACAAATATTAATGATATTACATGAAATGAAACCTAGTGGCTTATAATGTTCGATGGTTTCATCAGTCATTTATTTGTATGAGACTGGTAATTCTAAGTTGTTAGAAATCGTAACCTATTCAATTGGTTTTCTTGTTTATAGCAAAAGAATTATGTTTCAAGCACACTAATTCTTTGTAACCAAAATCACGCAATGGTTAATTCATTCGAGCAATTCTTGACTAAGACTTTTCATACGATGAAAGCCAGCACTGTCTCTCACTCTGATTACGTGTGATTATTCTTTTTTTTATAATCCAGCATTATATAGCGTATTTATACCCATATCACTACTTCTCTTGTTGAACTATTCCGTGCTCTGTTACTTGTGCAATATAACATTTCTATCACTCGGAGGCTGTGAACCACATCGAGTAAAAGTGGTTCTAATGGCGCCATCCATTTCGACATCCGAGGAGTGGCGTGAGATAATATATCAGAGAAGTACTGCAGCTTACAGCCGTACCATTAGTATGGGACAAATATATATTAACAGAACTGGATCAATTTTCATCGGTTCTAACTTTAAAAGAGGATCTACATACACGTGATAAATGAAGTTATGGTTTCTCGTATATTGTTTTTTGGAGATCTTTTACTTCAAAAAAGTAAAAAGTCATGAGCACATATATACCTACATACCTACCTATAGATCTATTTAATTTATCTGCCGATCGACTCTTTTATCATTCAGTTAACTCTCAATATATTACTGCCTTTCCTTTTAAATCAAAATGGTTATAAAGCATTCATGGCTTTACATGATCTTCGTTA
Source organism: Megalonaias nervosa (assembly GCA_016617855.1). Taxonomy (NCBI): domain Eukaryota; kingdom Metazoa; phylum Mollusca; class Bivalvia; order Unionida; family Unionidae; genus Megalonaias; species Megalonaias nervosa. The sequence goes on from JAECUM010024698.1 coordinate 7,466, forward strand.
GCCAAAGTTCCGATATGTTAACCCTAGCTACACCTTAGCAGATCGATCAGATATTTCAGTGCTTCGGGTCGGAGAATTTCATGGGATGCAGCGGCAAGCCGGAATGGACTCATAAATCAGCAATTTTCTACTGCTGGCTCGTGTTTGTGCAAATACATCCTTTCCCTCAAATACACCTTTAATGGCGTCTCTCTGGTACTTAATCATACTTTCGAAGTCAAACTTATAAAGTATCCTTTTGCAGTCAATTGCATCTACCATTTTCGGGCTATTACAAAGCACCACTGTTACATGATATTGGTTTGTGGGCATTACATACTAAGAGAGGCAACTGTGATATCCAAAAGATGTCCCTAGGACAAAGCACTGAAATATCTGATCGATCCGCCATGATGTATACCGGGTTAACATATCGGAACCTTGGCTAGCGAAGATGTGCTTTACATTAGTTATCTATTAATTTTCAGAGATCCCAGACATATATTTCCATGTTACCCAGAGACAAGCAATTGTTCGCATCGCGACTTCGGAGAAGACAACTCCAAAAACAACTTCCGCTTCACGACCTGCATCCCAAATTCTGTGATAACCTGTCCGAAAAAGAGATGCAAAAGTTCCATAAATTTGCAATGAAGAGAAAGACAAGGGCAGCTGGAATTGGCAGTGTTGGAGAAATCCCCGAGTCTGGCACTTATGTATGTCATCTCATTCTGGTCTAATTATTCAAAGTTTTTGTTGTTTTTTTTTTAATTAGTTTCGTTTTTTTTTTTTGTTTTTTTTTTCCATGTATAGATTGCAAATTGAATGTCCAGGACATTTTCTCAGAAAAGACGAGCATAATATTTGACACTAAAGTGTAGGAAAATAATCACCTTCAGTAAGCTGATATACAGAAAATATAAGTTTTACCTTTAAAATGTTAACATTAAAAATACAACCTGTTATTTGTTTACCTATTGAATTATTTTTAACAATAGTTGTAGAATGAATAGCCAAATATGACGAATGAGTATTATTTTAAAACAAGGTTCAAGGTCAGAAAGCTCAATACTGAATCTATGATTTAGGTCTGTCATAGATGCAAGTCAAGAATGGAGCCAGGAAGCTTTGCCATGGTAACAGGGAGGATGGGACCTGATGTGAGGTGGCATCCGGGTTGTTTTACTTGTGCTACTTGTAAAGAACTCTTAGTGGACAACATCTGCTTTTACAAACATGGCGATATTTACTGCGGGCGTCATTATGCCGACCTCATCTACCCTAGGTGTTTTGCTTGTGACGAGGTAAATATAAAAACAAAGAAAATAAACACGTCACTAATTTTTATTTTTTGCACCAATTATGTAAACGTCTTTAATAAATAAATACATTACCTGATAGTCATCAACAGCTGGTTATACACGGTGCATGTGAATATTTTAATACTTTAATTTAATCCAACGTTTGAAGGATGAACTGTCCATTTACAGACATTTTGTCTTGTATACTTCGAGTGATGTTACTTATTCGAGTTACTTCCTATTAAAGGGGTATAATTTGAATTTGTAATCAAGAAGACAGTACGAAATGTGCAATTCCAAACAGATAGGAGCAGGGGTTTTTCGCAGTGTTTTATTATATCTAGGAGAAAATGATACATACGATTTTGAGCCAGGTAACCTGAATGTGCTTATATGCTTAAAAAGTAACTGATAATCTACTTTCATATGATTGAAACCTCGGACGTTTGTCAAAGAGTTTAAAATCGATCAAGCAAAACACAAAATCTTATATTCCGTTGCCTTCGTATCGCATGTCTCAATTTCGTAAGGTATAATTCAGCTTTCATTCGACAAGAAGATATCTTTCCATTGCGCGTTGTGATCTTTTTGCTACTGTTTTGACTGGAATCGGTTTACTTACCATTGTAAGAATGAACAGATTAGTCCTCAGTCAGCTTCACCGGAACTAACACGAATAATATTTATAAAAAATTACATGACAAGTTTAGTCTAGATGGTGGATGAAAATTCGGATATAGGTCGCAAAGCCATAACGACTCATTATCCAAAAGGTTCGATTTAATATGTTACGACTCTGTGGACTAAATAACAGAAAGAAACTAAACCAACAAGTTTAGTAAAATTAAGAAGTAAATTTATTTCTCTAAGATAAAAAGTGAAAATATGAGAGGAACTTACAGTATTGTGAATTAAATCCCTAATAATCCTTAATATTATATCAACAAAAAAGAATGTTCCGAATGAATTCCAATAATCTTAATTATGCTGACGTACCAATACTCTTGAACAGGTTGATGTACCATCAGTCTGGATGGATAACAATGATATGATCCAGAATGTCTTTTAATGAATTCACAATAAATCACAAAGTAGTGTTTTAGTCCACAACGTCAATGAGCACTTTGTAATTCCATTGAATAATTTGTAAATACACGATTTCTCTGAAATTATATGTGAAGACCTGAAAATGATCCCACAGACGTATCTTAAGATAGAAATGGAATAATTTTGTTTATCTAAACCTTTTATAAAACCTAAGACATAATAAAATCACCAGGATGTTGATCAAAAGTTCGCTTGCAAAACATTTTAAATTTGTAAACAAGGTTAGGCCTTGAACTCAAGTATTAGTTTGGAACTGGCAAGCAAATATCATTCACCTCACAAAAGTTCAGATTTTGATGTTATCAAAAATATTAGATTAATACCCCTTCTTAAAGAAAAAAGACGCGCGGTAGATTAATACTGCTCACATTTTGAGAGAATAGCCTTGCATTTAAACTGGCAGAGAGAGAGCACTGAACTTTGTTATTACAGAGTGTACTTTATGCTTCACTGTTAGTAGAAGCAAGTGCTGATTATGGCTTAGTCAAGGAATAGATCGTGAAGGGTTATGAGTTGGTACGTGAGGCATATCGACAGAGGTTTCAGAACTGGAAGAAAGAAAATAGCCAAATCCATGTTTGCTAGGTAAAAAGAACAACTATTGGACAGGTGATGTGCATCTAAAAAGCTTGATAAAGATTATGACAGACTTAGACAGCTCATATTAAGTCGTAACACAATAAACAACTTTTTAAGAAAATGATAAAAGTCATGTATGCCATAATTACTCTACCCTCAATCACAGATAAAGGTCAAGCACAAAAAAAAAAATAACTTGAATATACATAAAACTTATAGCAAGAATTCGAATCTTTTAGATCATGAATTATAAATATGGTGATAACCCGCATAAATTTATCCAGATAATTCAGAACACCAGCTAGTATCTGGCTTTGTAGAAATGACGTTTTTTTGAACGCAGCGTGGACACAAAAGCTTTGCCTGAGGCGTTTATCATTCAGACTGATGATTTTCATTCACCTTGTTGCATATCTGCAAACACCGCATAAACCTTCTTGAAAGTGAACCGTTAAGTTTTATATTTAATCAAACATCAATCATATAATCTGTCAGTCAGCCAATCACTCATTCGATCAGCTCGGCTCTTTTTATCGAATCATCAATTAGCTGATTCTCTTTCTCCAGATAATATTTGCACGCGAGTACACGCAAGCAGAGAACCAGTCGTGGCATGTGAAGCATTTCTGCTGCTGGTACTGTGATGCACCCTTAGCCGGACAGCGATACATCGCTCAGCAGACCAACCCATACTGCATTCGGTGCTTTGACAGACTATACAGCAAGGTAAGCATCCTGCAAGGACAACAAGCAGATATTTTCACGTTTTCCCCGTTTTAATTGTAGCCCAAGCAGGTAAATCCTCAAACATTCATCAATCATGAATTTTAATTAGAGACGTTAATCTAAACGATTAAAATAAAATCAGATATCTGAAAGATATTCTTTAGATTTTCTTACGCTTACTAAAATAATTTATTTGACTGGTACAGAATTCTATTTAGGTCGTTTTAAATACTCTTTGAGTCTTCATCAGCCAAATCTGAATAAATTGAACCAGTCAAGGCTCAATGATACGGCATAAATAACTACGGCGAAATCTCGTGCGTACAAGCTTTCGTCTGCCTTTATAATTCGAATAAGGTTTTCAGTACGTCTGCTCGGCATATATGATGTAGAGGTCGATTCACTGAGATAGTTTATCATTATTTTTCTATCAGCAACGAACCCTTTTTTCCCTCAGAGAAATCAGGGATGACAATTTTCTTCACAACTTCCGTATAATGGAGGGTACGCTAGATGCATTTCCTGACAACGTGCAAAACGCCTTTTAACCATTATCTGAACATTATCGTCTGACTTGTTCTGAAATACTCTTGTCAACCTTTTCCAAGCTGGGTGTATATAGGTAGATTCATACCATCTATGATAATAAACATCAACATTCAGCCATCTGTCTTGTAAAGAAAACACTTTGTTCTGTATTCAAACCATCCATTTCTTACTTTGATTGGGAACGACCATTGTCTTACTTTCGCTGCATCCATTTTTTGTGTAATAACAGTTTCTTATACACTATTGTTTAGAAGATTCAAATGGAAGAATACAAATATTAATTCCTTATTCTTTCACTTCCCATCCTTGTTTCGTTTTTTATTTTCTTATCATCCCAATGTAATCTTTATTATTAAGTACGTGTCATTTTTTGACCACCAGGTATGCAGTACGTGCGGAAATACAATAACGGCAGACTCTCCTGGGTTGTCCCATGGCGAGAACCACTGGCATGCATGTCCACACTGTTTCAGTTGCCACACCTGTGGGAAGAACCTCATCAACCAACAGTTTCTTCTAAAGGAAGGCAAACTCTTCTGCAGCATTGACTGCAAGCAGCAGTTCCTCTCTTTCCCAAACAAAGAGCATCCAAAACACTATCAGGCGTAGAGTCATCACGATGTTCCTCTCTTGTCCAACCAAAGAGCACCCAAAACATTTTCATACGCACGGTCGCCATAATGTTTCTCTCTTCTCCTACCCAAGAATACCCAAACTATTTCATAAGTAGTCTCTATAATGTTTACTCGTCATGTTGCCTTGTTATGATAATATAAACGAACTTGTATTTCTTTATTATCAACATCATCTTCGTTACTGTAGGACCTATGAATAATATTCGTCATTTTTGGCAATCCATAATTTTGTTTTCCGTCGTATTTATTAGTCACGGAATATAAACGCATTTCCATCGGATCCGTATTAGTACAATTGTAAATCTCCCTGATATGAGCCAGATTGGGGAAACTGCATTTCATTTACTCCCAGAATATCTTCATTATGCATGCCGAGTCTAATACGACTTTTCATAAACACCCGATCACATGATCTTAACCAACAGATGCACCTGCATTGTCATTTATTGGGTTCCATCCGCATACATGACCGCATTGCTTCGGCTGCTACGCCTTTGGGAAATTCACTTTAAACAACGGTTACTTTTTTTTATTGAAGACACATTGTTCTACAGCATCTTCTATCATAAGGGGGAACAAATTCAAGAGGATTTATGATACAATTATAACTTGCAAGATTTTGCACAAACGTCCTGTTTGTATAGACTTCGAGTAAGCATCCGAATTTGGAAGTCATTATTTCTGCCCATCGAACCAAGACCTGTCATATTAAAATAGCTTCATTTGTATTCATTCTGTATGTCGGATTATTTAATAATTTTGAATACATTAAATCTTCAATTTCTTGCAGTACCAGTTAAAGTCAAAACTTCTCCCTTACATTTATTAGAGCTTGAATTTATCTATGTACAGCGCTGCAATAAAGACATACTGTGTTGTTATATAAAATAATAACTGCAAAAACAAAAGCGATTTTACATTCGTAGTCACATGTCAATAGGACTTTCGATTTCCAAGACAATGTTCTATAAGAGATTAAAAATTGGAACTCACTGAAAGAGTCGGACATAAATATTTAGACCCTAGAAGTCGTCGTGAATGTAGTATCTACCGGCATATTTGTAAAACCCATTATACCTTTCACCACTGATCATATTAGCTGACAATAAACTCAGTATAGCAAAGACTATTTTTGGGAATCGGGGCCTTCATGGCTCTGGGTTTCTAGCATCTCTGACAAGTGGAAGAATATGCTAAGTTTTACCTATAGTCTTAGCTTGATGCACTCTGCATCCATCCATTTAGAACCCATACACACAAATAAAAAATATATCATGGCTGAGATCTGCATACTGTTCCTGATAATGTACAGTGCCTTTGAAAGCAAGAGAGAAAAGCTGTGTTAGAGTCTAACCACTTTTTAAAAGTGGAAACATTGCCGTGAAGAAGAAAGGCTAAAGAAATGATCATAGGCGTTCATACTTACTTCTCCTGAAATCCTTATCTGCCATCTTCCAGCTCATCCTCCAATAAAAAAAAATATATAAAAATAATACATGGGAGAAACAATCGGGACAAGTTTGAGCCTTTCTAACAATGATCAGAAGAATACGTCGGAAATACTACTATAACCACCATTGCATATATATAAATATTATATATGAAGTTTACCAAATGAGCATTTGCTATATCCTTGTATTTTTTTTATACGAATCGAATAACTTCGACTGTCTGAAAATGCTCTGAAGCAGTTGTAATGATACTTCCCAAATTGATAAGCCTTTGCCCGAAAAGCATTTGGATTATGGATAGATAAGAGGAATATACCATCATAAAGAAAGTTAGGCGTTGAAAATAACATCTCACGATGTTTCACCATCAATGAAATACATACACTTTAATTTTTCATGTAATTACTGGAACTTTACAATATTATTGAACAAATTGTTTAGTTTACTTATTTTCAAACTATTGCTTGCGTTGCTATTAGAGATGACCGATCATATTATCATTGTGGCGTTGATGAGGTTATTGACAAGTTATAACAACAGGCATGAGAGCAGTTTAAAATGGCCACTATTTACATTCGACGTTATTTTTCTAGTATCAGATGGAAAAGGTTGAGAATGTTTCCAAGTGACCAGTTGAAGTCACGTGAACGTCACACACCACCATTACTTGCGATTCCATTGAACTAACCTGTTCTTGACCGAAACATTTCCAAATTTCTTTTTTTTTTTTCAATAATTACCTCACTAGGGAACTATTTTTTTCCCAAAACTTGTGCATATAACTCCATAAATGTATCATGTTTTTGACATGGTTCTACATTTCGTTTGTTTATTTGTTGGAGTTTTCGTATCATGCAATCGAAATATTTCCTCGAACTCACGTTATAGCTCATACTCTTCGAGAATATATGGCTGTAGTAAGACTGTTCTGATCCCTGGGTCATCTAAACCCTAATAAAGCATCTCAGCGCATTAGTAAACACACGGTTTTCCTAATCATCTAGTGAAGTTTAATCATAAACAAGGGTAAAAGAAATATACAGTGTATGGCGGCTGCAATAAGCTCCATTGTGATGTCATCAATATGTTGTGAAGCCAGCCGGGTGCTACCTTTTAAAATAATTAGTTCTGTGCTCCATCACTGCAAGTTCTGAATTTCTGGCATTTTCTTTCTATGTATTTGGCAAAATTTTCCCATTATGCGCTTAAGCAATTGTATAAGATGAATCGCAGCAAATGCAATCAAAATTGAATATGATGCAGTTCTCAACACGTGTGGTTTTCTCCAGGTCGGATTATGCTACCAAAGTTTAATCGGTGTGTAATTTTGCTAATCAAGGGAGTTAACCCACCTTGTGAAGTATGTATTTAGGGGGATTGATTTTCGTAGGAAAGACACGATATCCGATTGAGCCACCGCAGCTCCCGAATGCACTTTAGGTGGAAACATTGCAAACATTCTCATGAAAATCCTTGTATACGACTCGTGTAACCTAATGCAAACTATGTGAAATCACACAGGAATTTCCATTCGAGATCCATTGTTGAAAAATAATGTTGTCTTTGTCAAATGTTATCTTGATGTGGAAGGACATTTACTCTTTGAATTATATTTTTTACAATAAAAAAATAATATCTACTTTTAATTGTTAATGGCTACAGAATTGCGCATTATTAATTCAACTAGCGTCTGGGACTATTATTTACGAGTAACAAATGGAAGATACATCGTCTGAGCAGAATGAACAAAATTATTTCTTTTTTTTTCTGTCTAACTATTTCCGTTAAAATAAAAACTATATGAGAACAAAGTCTCAAATGAGTAGTGATTTAATATTAAATGTATAAAACTCGTTGAATAAATTCAATCATTACCAATATGAGATTAAAAAATGGCTTGGTTCATACTATGTAAAAAATCACTATTACCGTTAAAAATGATTTTAAAAAAAATATTGACCCCCTCCAAAGAATGGCGGCCACCTGCATACTGGGAGGTGAACCTGACTAGAACTGAAACATATCCGTTGATCATTGATGCCACGAAAAGTTATTTATAGCAATTCTAACACTTTCTTCGTTTTTATGATCATGGGAAGTTTCGTATGGCGTTAAATAGAAAGATTTTGAGCTACATATCCCATACCAGCATATGTATTCAAATTCCTGTAGCAGAAAGAATATTGTTCTTGCATTTTATATACATTTTGATACTGTTATATCATGAATCAGTTTTTTGCTGTTTTGTTTTCTCTCTTTTAAATAAAGTTATGTATCTAAAGCAAATTTGCATTTTCTCTTTTGCATTTCATCGTGCAAAGTAGATATAATGGTTTGGCTTTTGGCCTCTTATACTTTATGGCTATGTCCCGCACAGGCAAGTATAATAAAGTGCATTTTAAAAATGTACATTAATCACTGAGATACCGTGTCTCCAGATAAATGGAAAAATAGAGTCAACCACGATGAATCTTGTAAAAACATCCCTTCTTTTATATAGTTCAGCCAGAACAAATTTATTCGAAATTTCTTTAGGTTCCCCCATGCGACTGACTGGCACAGGAGTTTTAAAGTAAAATAAGGAAAGACATTCGACATCATTTATGTAAATCTTTTAAGTCTTAAAACTTCCACATTTTATGGTTTAACATAAAAGATTTTGTACCTAATTATTGTGATGCAGTTTGTTTTCAACTGTTTGTCAACATTTAATGATAGCTGCCCTTTATAGGGGGAACAACTTGAACACGAACTTGAAGCTCATCCCGGCAGTCTGGACACTTCCGGTTACCGGATTTGAATCTATTTATCTTTTATTCTCTTTTCAAGTCACCAAAATACAGATTCTAATACGCTTGTCAAATATATATGTTCATATACTTCATTGTGTGATATGAGTCGTAACAAAAAAAGATCTCTGTTCTGGACCGTGTTTACTATATTTCTCAAAAGTTGTTCTTATTTTGAGATCATAATGATCAAGTTAACTGTATCTTTTAAAAGTTCTCCTCTAATTGAGATTGTTCATAATGGCCTAATTCACTCTTTTTCTGAAAAGTTCTCATCAAATTAAATTGTACATAAGGGCCTAATTCACTCAATTTCTGAAATGTTCTCATCAAATTGGGATTGCACATACTATTGCTTATGGTACTCCTGACTTTAATGGGTTTTAATCTAAGGTTAAAAGGACCCCCCCCCCCAAGAAAACAACTAACATTTAAAGTACAATTGTACACATGGAATCTTTTTTAAAGAGTAGAGTTACGCAATTTATAAAGTTTGCGAAAATGCTCAAAATTTCTTCACAAGTGGAGCAAGGCTTTATTCAGGACAACTCAAGATGTCATGATTGATAATTTTTGCCTGCTGCATGCTCAGTGAAATATTCATTAATGGAAAATACCCCCCCCCCAAAAAAATGTATTACAAAATCCTAATTTGCGGATGAAATGTTTTGATGTTTAATGTTCTGTTCTGTTGATAAGAGACAAAACCCTGAAACTTTTATTTGACTTAGAATTAAATGAGAATGCCCAGATTTAAAAAATAAAATTTATTAAAATAAATATATTTACAGACTACATTCATGTCATTTGTTGAGCTGTGAGTGGGGTTTTAAATTTTTACAATATTTTGGCATGAGTTCAGTTCAGTTTTTACCAAGATAGTTCAAGCCCTTATGGGCACATAAATCAAACTCAATACCCCAAAATTGGAAAGCATCGTAAAACCATATATACACCTGACATATTTTCACTCACGATCAAACTTTGGTACTCAATACGTTTTGTACTATGGGCCATACAATCCCGACAATGAATTAAAAAAATTAGACCCAAACTCAACTATTTAAAACCCACACATAGTCTAGTAGCATCATTGAAAATCAGAGATATCATGCCATTTTCGTGTTTCAAACCTTACCTAATGTTATGAGATACAAAAATTTCCAAAATTGGGCACAAATCGATATTTTAAACAATTATTAGATGAGATACAGAATTTCCGTCGCAAGTGCAATCAGATTACGGCATACGACATCTTGAGATCGAAATGCAGCATACGGCATCTTGAGATCGAAATGCAGCATACGGCATCTTCAGATCGAAATACAATATACAATGCCTTGAGATCGAATTACAACATTCAGTGTCGTGAGATCGAAATACAACATACAATGCCTGGAGAATGAAAATCCCTTGTTCATGTTTGTGCTCAAAAACACATGTATCAAATTCGGGTCTTATAAGGTATGTAAATCACGCGAACATATGATTGCCAATATAGAAAGTTGCTTCCCCTGCTCAATCTCTTTTGCACCATGAGGCGTGCACCATTGCGCAAGGAGGTACTTGCCTAATGGAGCAAACCAGTACATGCATGTTCCCTTTTTTCAAGGAAAGAAAATAATTGTGTCAGAATGTACTTGTTTATACATCAGGTTTTATAGAAAGTACTTTCATAGGTCTGCCAATTAGCATCAGGCTTCGCTAGCCAATGTTTACATTTAGTTTACACATGCAATTATCGCGAGTTTAATTAAGCTTCATCTTGGTGGGCAAGCAATAAATTGTTCCATGTGTTTCTTTATTGTTCCTACAATAAACAGCTACTGAGTCTTGCGATACATAATGATGTAAACAAAAATGACTTTATGCACGAAAAATAAATTTAAAAACTAATGATTTGAATTTGCTTGCTTTAACGGTCTTTTAAACACATTATTGGTCATGTAATGCCGAGGAAATGGGAGCGAAGTGCCTTTCTCTAAGACCACACTGAGGCAGTCGGCTCGGGTTGGCTTGGATGGGAATCGAATTTACGAAATTGGATTACGAGTCCGACGCCCGATGCTGTACTATATAGAGGGAGGATAGACGTGTAGAGCGATGTATCATGGGATACATTTTACATGATCTTATGCCTACGAACATCAGCATGATATCTATCTGATTTAAACAAAACAAAAGAAGACTTAAAAAAAAGGCGGGGTGTATATTTAGGCTAAACTTTTTTCCATTTGACTTATATTGTCGCAGGAAGGCATCGGGTGAATTGGTTTGGATAGCTCCAATGGTAAACCGGGTGTCTGCAGTTAAGAAGATCCCGGGTTTTAACCCCATTCTGTCTCCATTGTTACATTTAATGGTCATGCAGGGAATAACCCACTTAAGAACCTCTCGTATTCACCATGACTTTCAATATTAGTGGGCAGGTCTGTGTGATCATGGACGATGATAACACGACATGTTTTCTGAAGTAGCTTACAGCGTCCGCCTCGAAAGCGGGAGATCGCGGGTTCGAACCCCCGCCGAGTCATACCAATGACTCATAAAATGGTACTAGCAGCTGCCTCGCGTGGCGCTCAGCATTAAGAGCCTTTGTTGGGACTGGTCGGCCTGGTGTCAGGATAGTGTGAGTGGGTGGGACATGATCCTACATGTCTGCGGCATGATACCTCAGTTCTAGACAGCACTATAAACTGCCACACTGCACAGATGCTAGCGATATCACTAAAATTGTTAAAGCTATGTTAAAAATCTAAATCACACACGCACACACACACACACACACACACACACACACACACACACACACACACTCGTAGGAAGAATAGATTGGAAGAACGGACAGAACAGGTTGTATAGTGGCCGCATAGATTTATTGGGGTCCCATTCCTTCATCAATTTTGTGCTCTGTAGCGCTACCACCAGTCTGTGTCAGACAAAAAGTAGGTGATGTACTGAGATGCCCGTATTGAAATTTAAGTTGATCTTTTACACGTGGGTTTCTCATACAACTAAATAAATGAAATTTCGAAAAATTTAACATATTTTGCCAATATATCAACAATTCTAAACATTTCTGGACTATTTAGACTTGAATATGCCACAAATTATAAAAAAAAAAAAAAAAAAAAAATACATCAGCCAAACTATCAGAACAGTTAGTGAACACAACAAAAATTTCTTTGTATATCTAAAATAATGAAACAAGGCGACATTTCATTCAAATCAACAGTCGTTCGACCTGTGATATAAATATTTCAGAAGTTTAACACAAAGGCAACAATGTCGATATCTGGAGATAAGGCCTGTTTATTTACATGGTTGGATGGTATAAATGTGAAGTCAAAGCTGGTTTTGTTGAAGAATACGTTACAGAGAATTCAAGTTTTTAAATTCATTTTAAAGATTAAGAAAGCTATACTCCAGTATTGCAGAATTGAAGCAGATTTATGGATTAACTGAATGATGATAACATTGAAATAAGCAACATCAACCCTGATTCCCAAATAGTTAAACAGCGTGTGGAAGGAATAAATTACGTATTTAATGTTGATAAATACACTTTAAAATGTAAACTTTGGAAGCTAAATATGCAATAATTCGGCAAAATAAAAGAATTGATGGAGAACAAAGTTCGTTTTAAAACAACACACGGTAACTGTGTGTATGAAGTAGATATATCAGAGTCAACCATACAAATGGCAAATTTTTAAATAAATCTGAAGTCAGCCGTACCTTCTAAAGGGTTGAAGAAACATTACAAATTGTTGACAATAAAAATCTCTATTGTTGAATGTCCTCCTGTTTGCTTGTTGATAAAACTTAAAGACAATTTATAAAGTATAAAGTATTCTCAGAATGTTTTTATTTCATTTCAAATAAATGACACATAATAGCATTTAGGACATGTTTCTTCTATCCCGAAATTCCAGATGATATGCAAATATCAATTAATCAGTTGTATAACAACTTAAACGAAGAATAAAAGAACAAATACACTAAATTTAATAAATATTTAACTGAACTTTCTGCCATCATACTACACAAGCAAGAACAAGGTTTTAATTTTGAAGCCTCTCTGTTAGTAACATGAATGGCTAATAGCAGGCAAATATTGTTGATATGCCAATATATGAAAAGAGAAGAATGGAAATAAATACATTCTGACAGTGATAGATATTTATTCAATATACTCTCATGCTGTGAAAGCGAAAAGAAAAAAGGAAGTTGGCATACACTTTGTTAAAAAGAGCGAAACCTTCAAAAAGCGAAATCCTGAAAATATGCAGTTTGATGGGGGATAGTTTTACGGCAGAAAAGTTATGGATTTGCTGGAAAAGGATAACATTCAGTACAATCTTTTCAAATTATTCAGACAAAAAATATGTAGTCGAGAGGTTTAACAGAACTCGAAAGATTAAGATTTTGAAGTACTCAGAACTGAAACCAGTAAACGGTTTCACGTTTTACAAAAGCTAATTAATTTTTTAATAACACTCATTAGAGATCAATCGACATGGCTCTCATCGAAGCAAGTAATGGAGACAATAGATCAATAGACATGGCTCTCATCGAAATAAGTAAAGGGGAAAATAGATCAATCGACATGGCTCTGATCGAAGCAAGTAAAGGGGAAAATAGGTCAAAATTGATGATCTCCTATTCGGCTACCCAACGACGGATACATTTTGAAAACCTAAATTTTAAAAATATCACAATTTTTTTATAAGAGCTGCCTTTCATAAATTTAACGAGGAAATATTTAAAACGGGCATTTAATTTTTGCGATATAATAGTTGATAAACTGGAAGATAAGAAAGGAAGGGATTCAGAGGGAATATTTTACGAACAAGAATGATCTTTATACGACTGGCAAGATGACATATACAATGTTGAAATGATTTGTTAAATGAAACTCATGAACAGCAATGAGCGTGTATAAATGGCAATGATGAATCATTAACAGTTGTGAAGCAGTTGATAAAGGCATGCCATACAGATAAATGATGTAAACAAATTACAGATATCCTGCGAAGACTTTGTGAATGGCGCACTTGTCATTGGGAGACTGAGAAAGCGCAATACGTAGATAAATTATGATAAGACATGAAAACTGTTGCGTTTTTGAAAGATAAATTTCTGACGATAAATAAAAATGTGCAGTAAATAATCCAGCGCATAATGATCATGTGAAATATAAAAGGGGGAAAAGAATGTACGCTAGTGAAAACAAAATGTTACATATAAAAAAAAAACGCTACAAGGCAACTACGGTGTAGACAACATTCTAAAAGGGTAATAAATTAAATCACAGAAAAAATGAAAAGAGATTTTAAAAAATGAAGAAGCCTACTCCAACTATATGCATTTAAAAAAAAAAAAAATAGATACAATCAAAGAGTACAAGCTAGTAAGTAAAATAAGGGGTAATTAATATTAAATGTTTATGCAACTAAGGAGATATTTAAATTTCTCTCACTATTTATTTAAAAAAGAACACAGCAACGATACCATAAATGATGTATTTTTGTCCCGGACACTGTTGTACCATATACATGTAAGGATTAGTAAAGTCAATGAAATTAAGTGGTATAAGTAGAGAAAGTGAAACGTTTAGAGAGGGAAATAAACAAAGACATTACATGTGAACGAGGAAAATCAGTACATAGAGGCTCGTCCACTTTCATTGGAAAAAATGTGTTACAGACAGAGCAATAGTTGATATCATTCTAAGTATTGCATAGGCAGAGGAATAGTTGATATCATTTTAAGTATTGCATAGACAGAGGAATAGTTGATATCATTCCAAGTATTGCATAGAAAGAACAATAGTTGATATCATTCTAAAAGTATTGCATAAACAGAGGAATAGTTGATATCATTCTAAGTAATGCATAGACAGTGGAATGGTTGATATCATTCTAAATATTGCATAGACAGAGGAATAGTTGATATTATTCTAAGTATTGCATAGACAATAGACAGATTAATAGTTGATATCATTCTAAGTATTGCATAGACAGAGGAATAGTTGATATTATCATACGTAGTGCACAACACATAAAAGGAAGATGACTGGTTCGCGCTGAAGGTGGACATAGAGGAATTGAAAACAAAATTCTATTTTGAGAGAAAGGGAACAAATAAAATAGAAAAGGAGAATTAGAGCAACAGAACGTGATTAATTATAACAGCAAACAAGACAACCTACAATTTAAAAAAGGAAAAGAAACCTGAAACGGCAGAAGCCTGTGCCATAGGAAAAATTATTGGCTGTTTGAATTACTCTTATAAAAATGTTTCATAGAAGCAAATTATTGTCGCAAGATACGTGGGCGTCATACTACAATCAACGATCACAACAAAAATCGTAAACTATCGATATGGTTCAAAGAATAGATTTTGTTTTTATCTCCACAATATTTCCAATGAACCCAAACATAACATATTTTACTACATGAACGAGAAGTACGAAAGAAGGGCAGATTTTGTCTGATAGTTTTTCAGTCTTGAGATATATATGAATAAAGAAGTGAAAGAGGGAAAGACTACAGACGGTGACATCAAATAGTTTATTGATGCCGAACGTTTGAAAAACACCTCAGAAATTAAGTAAATCTGAATAACAATTACTCAGTGTACATAATCTTATAGAATCTTTTATATTTGGAATCCAATAGCTAAAGATCTATCGAAATTTGATAGTTTTGATATTACAAATGTATACGTCTTTCTCCAGCAGATTATTAACACCCAAAATTACATTAACGACTAGCATTCCTGTTTGTTAGAGACTGCCCAAAAATGTTCACATAGACTTTGTTTCACACAATATTATTGGTTATTAGCAACCATTACAATGAGGTACGCTAAACAAATTAAAATCAAAATTAAAGACAGAGATGGAAACATGGAAGCGTTAACTTTCTAAACAATCAGAATGAGGTGATTCGAGATAAATTTCACCCAAAATGGAATACCGGTAAAAAGCTACATTAATTAACAGTCTCGCACGTGGTAGACACATGATAACTTTTGTGCATCGAAAACTAATCGAAACATGCATTTGTCAGAATTTGTGGAGCGACTTCACGTGGAAAGACGTTTTGCACTAAATCGGTTAGAGACCGAATACAAATATTGTTTGAATACATCGTAATCATCTAACTTCTAATCAACGTCTTGTTAAAAAGAAAAGTTAGATAGATAGTTACGATGTTGTAGCTCTTCTACGACAGGTGATTATTCAAGGATAAAATCGCTCAGATTGATCCTGATGATGAATTAAATAAGTGCAGAGAATTAGAGGTTGATATTTACCAGGCAGAATTATCTTGTTTGTTGTTGTTGTATTTCTTTAGGACAACGAGAATTTAAATGGGGTAAAAGAAGAAAAAGCAAAGTATCTTTCTATGGTAGACATTTTGAAATGTTGCTATACAAAGGTGCAACTCTGTTGTTAAAGATTTTAAAGGAAGTACTTGTTAATGGGTTTTATTTTATAGCACGAATTAAAAGGCAATATGAACTATAATCACTTAAAATAATCTGATCACAATGTACAAAGAGGAAATATATATTAGCTAAGCAAAGCAAAAGGGAAAATGTTTTCATGCACTAAATATGGAAAAAATTAAACAAAAGGAATAAAGTTTTAATGAGACTTAAATATCCGTTTGCTATAGAGTATTTACGCGTCAGTAAGGTAATGTATTTGTGTTTCCACCCCAAGCCCTAACCCACCACCAAAAACGCATATCGCCATACGTAAATTATGAAATATTAATTTATGGTGTTTTCTTGTTATCATTATGATCAAGGTCAATTAATTTCTTGGTAATTTTCCTTGTGCTTAAATAAGCTATAATTTTAAATTTCGAATTTTTAGTTTTGGTTAATACATATTTCTTTATTCTTTTATAAACTTTCTTTTCGTCATCGTCGTGAATAAATAAGATTTTAACCTTAACCGACAGAACTCTTTAATTGGATCTCCGTTCAGCTCCTCTTTGAAAAGTCTAGAAACTTCCTTATATATTTGTGCTCATCGATATGTGTTCAATAACTAGTGTCCAAAAATTTGATGTTATCTTTTATTTCATTGTAAAGATTTTCTTTCTCAGTATTGATATTCAATGAATATGTATCAGCCATCGGTAGTAGCATTCAACCACTGTATTTGTTTTTTTCATTTTGTTGCACTTAGAAATCATACATCAACCACTTGACAAGTTCCAAGAAAGTAAGTCCGCCAAAAATTGGTTTTGTGAATTGACTTTATTGTTTGTCAAACTAACCAGTACAATGTCATCTTCAATAGTTGTTCTGTGCCACATGAAGAATCTTTCTGCCATTTGAAAATTGGATTTTCATTTGTATATATTTTGTTACTGTTGTACTGTTTATGAGGTTTACTATTTGTTTTATCAAACACACTGCTATTCATCAAATTGAAGAAGTCTCTTTCTTAAATCATTTGTTCTCTTTTGTCCCGAAGCTATATTAAGTTCTATATATAATTTTAATAAAATTTGTTTATCAAGTATTAATTTCAGTTGAAACGTAACTGGTTGTAAAGCTTCAGATTTCTAAAATGAGCAACAAAATTCATGTTTTTTCAAATTCCACAACATTCTTGGTATAGTTTTGTATCTTTGTAATCGTTTTTAACATCATCCTTAAATCTGAAAAATCATTTTCGTTTGGAATTAGTCCTTGAATTAGCCATACAAGAATAATTGGAATCCTAAAATCTTCTTAAAAAATGCAACCGGTATCACAGCTATCCAGAATTTCATAATAGTTTTTTCCCTACCTAATTTGTTCATCACTTGCCCATTTAACTGCTCATTGAGGCTATATATATATATATATATATATATATATATATATATATATATATATATATATATATATATATATATATATATATATATATATATATATATATATATATATATATATACAAAAATCCATAGTTACATAATGTATGTCATTGACCTTGCTGTTGCGTACACACCAACGTTTCTTATCGCACAATTAATTGAATCTGCAATAATGCACGGGTTTTAATCTGCTTTTGTGTGTCAGACAAACATTCCTATATTCCTCTGAGATGAAACATTTCACAGCACATCGTAAAATACTTCAATACACTCTATGTAAACAATTGGTTTAAAAATTTTGTGGATTGATTCAACATACAGAAAAAATGCTGATTGAATGTGTTGGCTGCTTTGATTGTCCCATGTATGCTACATTGTGCTGTCGGTACCCATTGCTTCTGACATGGTTGTTGCGTACAGGTTTGTGCCTCTGGCAATTTGATACTTTCAAAATCAAAATAAATAACATACGGAACTATCAAGTAATGTTACTAATGTTTTAATTATCTCATTGAACATTCTTGACGAAATATATCTACGAAGTTATATACACTGAAGCAGTCTTTGGTGTTATATTAATTTTTTTGTGTATAGAAACAAATTTAAGCAATTGTGTTATATACTTGCTTCTGTCCGAGATTTATCTTTATCTATGTTGATATTAATCTTGAAAAAAATCGAATATAATGGAATCTTCCACCTTTATAATCATTAGAACCAAGATATTCAAATATTATTAACTTGACAACGTTTATTTCTCAAATCTTTCAGCTACATGAAACTCATTTTCAATTTTCGTAATGTCCTCTATCGTACCTGAGATATATTATAATAGTGATTGTGTCTATCCAAACTGTATTTTCATGGTCTTTCTACATGATCACTATGCGTGTTTAATATAGATTTCAACAGCATACAAATAACACTTGCTATCTTTACTTTGACATGAACACAGATTTTTGAGTTCTTAATCCATTCAGGCAAATCTATATACAAAAATCATCGGAGCGATTCATACCTATCCATGTGTTATGACTTTAGCTTGTGTAATACGTCGCTCTCTTCAACCGTGGTGTGGTCAACATTTTTCACAAACTTTTCATATTAACCGATATTCGAACTGGAGAACATTTAATGTGTAATCCCTCGTGATAAGAAAATACTAACTGGTCTCAGTTACTTCCAAAGTACAAATTCACAATCTTTACCTATATACTGGATGATACTTGGTGTTCGTTGCAAACTACTGAATTCAGTACCACATAGTTTTGTTCCATTGTTTATGATGTGCAAATAATTAATTAAATATATCGTGTTCGCTAATAGTGTTTATAGTACGTTTATATTATTTATTTGTTTATCTATTTATATTTTGGTGAAGTAACTGTTCTGATACCTGATGCATGGACAGATAAAAAAAAGCGTGCTATTTTGAATTTCCATCTAGAAAAGTCGGTAAATTAATGATGATGGAGTCTCATGTGAGAGAGAGAGAGCGTCATTATAAGCGAGTTATGCACAAAAATGAATATCGAACGTAAACATAGACTGCACTCCATTAAGAGGAATTGATCGGGCAATATGCTAGCATGTACAGCATATACTATGTATGTTAATAATGTTAATAATTCAAGACGTTACCTCTCTCTCTCTCTCTCTGTGTGTGTGTATATATATATATATATATATATATATATATATATATATATATATATATATATATATATATATATATATATATTGTTACGTCTAGGATCGTACAAAAGTAACAAAAGAAAAGAGTGAAGTCAACAAGCTTTGTAACTTTAACAAAATAATTTATTTCCCTGGTAAACGAGGTGAAAATATGAAATAGGACTTACGGTTTGTGAATCTAATCCAAAATTTAATCCTAGAATTCAAAAATATAATTCCTATCACTAAAAAGTTCTAATTAAAGCCAAGTTCGAATCTCGATGAAGTTCCGATATGGAAGGGGATGACGTCAGATGAGGTCGTTGTAC
Source organism: Megalonaias nervosa (assembly GCA_016617855.1). Lineage (NCBI taxonomy): Eukaryota > Metazoa > Mollusca > Bivalvia > Unionida > Unionidae > Megalonaias > Megalonaias nervosa. The sequence continues at coordinate 27,473 of JAECUM010024698.1, forward strand.
TGATGGCAACAGTTCCTCGTTGAATCACAATTTATAACGTTCCAGTTTAGAATTCCAGAATACATTTCCACTAAATGTCTTTGTCCAAGAATATTTATAAAGAAGAGCACTTGTATGCATTCCAGAGAATATAAGTTATTAAATCCAAAAAGTAGAAGAAGTCTAAATCAAACTGGCATCAATATAAAAAACACCTTGAGTTCTAAAGGTGTAGAATATGACTGACTATAATTCACTGAGATTCAGAATTAAACCCCTACTAAGAACGCAATTTCAGATCACGCGTGATGGGTCACGTGGTTATTTGGACCGAACAACGCAGTAAAAAATATGTTAATTTGCACGTAGGCAAGAATAGCTCTATCTCAGAATCAGATTCCCACGCTGGAAATGAATTTAAAAGGAAAACTGTTTACAACAGAGCTAACACGTAGGCTGAACATGACCTTGGTAATAACCAATCATTTTCACTTAGTGTTTACAAAAATCGGAACCAAGGTCAAGAACTAGGTCAACTAAAAATATAATGTAGCACAATTTTTGCGTTTTAATCAGGCTAAAAGAACTGAACCGAATCTTTCTAGAAAAATGTCAATCCAGTGAATAAAGTTATTACAATAACATGTAATGAAATAAAAATAATATAAAAGAGAGTTTAAAACTAACACACAAGTAATTTAATTATATATATATATATATATATATATATATATATATATATATATATATATATATATATATATATATATATATATATATATATATATATATATATATAGTCATTGTCAATTCACTTATCATGTGATTTCTTGATGTTATAACGTAAAATAATAACAGTTTGTGAAAGGGTAGCGCGATGTTTAAGCCAAGTGCTTACAATCTGTGTGGTCTTAGTTTCGATCCTTGGTTTCGTGCTTTATAGGGCTTTGTAGTCACTCGTTATAAATCCTTATTTTTCTCCAAATCCTTCGGGTTCCTGCACATTATAGGCGCTCGCACATAGGGGCAAAGGGGGTACTTCACCACTCCCCCGATTTCACCTCTAAATATGTTGTGGTCCACACCCGTAAAACAAAAGTTGACCAGTACGGGTTTGCCTCCCCCCCCCCCCGAAAATAATTCTGCAGGCACCCCTGCTCCACCAAACGTCTACGCATGTACGATCATCAACAGTACCGTTTTGTACCCGCTTATAAAACTAGTCGAACTGCAAACTGCATAGACCCAGATCTGCCTTCGCATAATGCGCCGGTAGATCTGATTCTGTGCAGTTTGTTAGTAGTAATCAGTAGAACAAACAGCATAGACCCTAATCTGCAGGCACATTATGCTACGACAGATCACTACTTTGTTCTTTGCAGTTGGACTCGACTTACAAGCCAGTACAGACGGTACTTGATATTGGCACTTGTGCAGTGGACCTAAATAAGCGAAAACTTTCAGTTTCTTCAAACTTGTTTTCGCACGGTGTTAAAAACAATTTAGGAGAAAAGCATTTACCCAAGGCTTAATTTCTATTTATCTTCCAGGTGGCTGTATGTATAGGGCCTATATATATATATATATATATATATATATATATATATATATATATATATATATATACGAACGAATAAGATTCGTAAAGACCTCTTTCTTACTTTCGGCACGAGGGAACGTAATTAATTTGTTTGTTATCTGTTACTATAAACACTTCCGTTGTTAAGCTAATTTATATATTATATTCAAGACCTCGATTCATCGCTGCTTTCTTTTTCAAATGTGGGTTGTTTGTGTTTTCCTTTCTTTTTGTGGTTTTAATAAAAGATTTCAACCATCAGTCTGACAAGAACAAAGAAATTGTTTTGTTTTGTCTTTTACTATCTCTTATCTCTAATGCTTTGTGGATATTTATGATTACGTAATGTCCTTGACGGCGATACTTCTTTGAACTTAATCCGTGAACTTGGAAGATATTTGATGACTTCTATTGAAAATTCATACACCTGTTTTGTACCCATTTGGCAAGGGGTCGTGCAATATACTTCTGTGCATCACTATATCAAATATCTTTTGAAAAACTCTCTATATTTTTATACAGGGTCATCTCACACTAAGTACTCTGACGATAACATTACCAAAGGCGGGGGCAACAGTAATGCCATCGGTAAATAGAATAATGAACATCAAGATCACAACCGATGTCAACACGTCACCGTCATTTGTAAGAGTGAATTTAGTTTGGCCAGGTATTTTTGCGGCACAGCAACACAAGTAAGTTATTTAGTGCCGGGCAATTGTGTTTTGCCCAAGGACACAGTAATGCAAAACCCATGCTGATCCGATGATAGGATTCGAATCCACACAACTTCGGTCACGAGTCTGGCACGACAAACACCATTATTCGACTCCATCGACATGCTGGCTAATGTGTAGGACCTATTTTTACATACTTGAACCAACACGAGTGAAACCAGCGAAAATGTCTTTGTGCAGCCGAATCATATCCATGGGATAATCTTATTCTCTGCCACCGAGGATCGTGTTAAACATTGGATGCGCCTAAATGACAAGGGATAGGGATGTTACAGGATACACGCACGAACGCGGGCATGCAAACAATATATTACACCCAAATATTCTTTCCGGGGTCTATAGCGCATCTATAGAACTATCGGGTACTGGGTTCAATCCCCATTTCTAACGCGTGCAATGATGTGAGGTTGGCCATAAAATGTTAGTGGTCTTTTCTAGGTTTTGGATTCCCTCCACCACAAAAAGTTGGCATATGTTACACAACCAGCATAAATTAATTTAGAAGATCGCCTAAGCAAAGTGGGGTGGGGTGCGGATGGGCGGAAGTCAGTTTTTTTTCATTGAAATGTGCTTCACGTTTTGCTTAATGAACAAGGTAATAAAGCTATTTTGTGTTTACTTGACTGCGCCATTTTAATGTTGTTTATGTCTTGGAGTTCGTCGTGCATAAAATTGGTTTATGTGTATGTGGGATATACGTTATGCCTTTCGTGAAGAAAAAAAATTACGCATGACAAATAAATCCTTTCCGTTAGACTAATATTTATTTGTCACAAAGTTTCGGATACACCGATCCTGCAAGCAACTCAGCCTTGGTTGGTCTGTCTGGGAACATTATGTGTACTTATGTTCCCCGTACAATGTTCAAGAGATGGGGATTTATTAAATTTTGGGAGACACTGACAGATTTAGGGTAGGAGACTGTCAGCTCAAGCTGCAGCAGTGCGTCGCTAGTTTACTTACAAGAGTATTATTTTTAATTAAAATAATCCTTTGTGTATATGTATTTGAATGGTTGAGACGCATTCTATAACTCTGAGACAAATTCCACTGTTTTCTTTCTCAAAAATGTGACCAGAAAAATTATTTTGGTAAAGTAACAACTTATTTGTGCAATGTCATGATGAAAGTGTAGGCGAATTACACAAAAAAACTGTAATAGACGCACCTTTAGTAAGCATACGTTAAAATGTTTGTTTGAAATGAATGATACACTATTTGTAGTCAGTTGCATATAAGCAGCATCTCTCTCTCTCTCTCTCTCTCTCTCTCTCTCTCTCTCTCTCTCTCTCTCTCTCAGCAAAACACGTTGCAGAGAGCTTTACACGCGTTGCACTTCATCCAAAGATACCAACATTTAGGAAGTGGCTAATTATATCATAAGATGTTATCATCTACCACTTTTGTTACATGCTGTTTCAACGCGAAGAACGTGAAACTATAGAAACCAGAGGTTGAATCATCTAATGAGTAATACATTGCGGATATTTTCTCAGAAAAATTCCGAAGAAGAAGAAGAAGAAGAAGAAGAAGAAGAAGATGATGATGATGATGATGATGAAGCAAATAAAAAATATGTGCGGAGAAAACTTAAAGAAAGAGTGACCTCGAGAGGTGCGAGTTGGTTTCAGGTTCTACATAAGATTGTCAGTCTAAAATTGTATACCCATAAAAATATCAAAATACAAGTAGAGAATCCCACAAAATATTGACAAAAATGTGCAATCTCTCTTTTTTTGTGGGTGAACCAAATTTTCATTTGCATTACAATGTTGCTCCATTTTCTGAAACTGCCATCACAGGCACATATTTTGAAATTAATTACCCCTCCCCCTCCCCGTCTCCAAAAAGCAAACTTAATAAGGCTTAACAAAAATAACACGATCGTTTGAAAAAAAAAAGTAAACTAGATCTGTCAACACATGACAACAGCTGTTATTGAACTACCCAAATTACCAAAACTGAACAATTTTACCTTACAGTGAACTTTCGAGCCTACGTATCACCAAATAACAGGAGTATTCCCCCTCCCTTCCACCGCATGAACACAACGAGAAAAAGCTCATAGTTCCTTACACGGGTCTATTCAGATGTTTCTGTCCAAATTTCACTTTCCAAGACCAGATCCAGAACAACTGTTGTTTCTCTTGGAGGGGACGGACGAAATCTGTGCATTAGTACCCTATCTCTTTTTTTTTCGTCTATCCACAAAGTGGAGATAATTCGCGGCAGTCAGGGGTGATGTAATCCATGGGTCATTTGGACTCAGGTCACAATTAATTTTCCTATATAGTCTCTACATTTGTTTATTAGTATTATCACTCTGTCCAAATCATAATAAATCATATGTTAATCTAAAATACTTTCAGAGATGACTTCACAGTGGAGTTCTTGCCAAAGGTTATCGGTATTTCTTTGACAGGCTGAAATGTAAACAAAGCCATGTGCAACAGATCATAGATCTCACTTCTGCATCATCACAAGTGCCTTAATACTCATAGTGCACTGTCCCCGAAATACACATATACAACCACACCATGAGCTTGTATTCTGAAGAATAGACAATTACCTTTAAATCCATCCCAAGAATACCCAAATCTAACTCTTGTATCAATACTAATTTGAGAGAGGAAAAATTCTCTAAAACTATTTTATTTTATATGTATTACTGATAGTTTAAATTGTAAGCAGTGATATAAGCTCCTGTGTGTGAAACGAGGTTACACCTGTGGAAAAATAATCCAATGCATGGACTTGCATTCAGACAACACTGAGATACAGCAGCAAGAATGGTGGCAAATGAGATGTCTGAGGATGAGATGAAGATGGATATATGGATGTTGGCCCTAATCTCACATGATATAGTGGCTGTGGAAGTGCACTGCTATAAATCGTGTTGTATTGATTGTACTAGGCAGTATCCAGAACCAAAGGTGGCGCTGATGAGGCAAGTGAGACAAATGTTTATGCATCGTCAGAGACTTCGGCCTACAATAAAATTGTTTGACCACTTGGGGGAATACATCATTAGAAGACCACATATTGCATGGATGACAGACCTTACTGAGAAAATGGTGTCACATGCGTCGTAACATTGAGGTTAAGTTTTCGTATATTCTCCATTGACAGTGGCAGATTATTTTATAATCCTCGACAAAATTTCAAAAGAGAAACTAGCAGAAGATAAGGTGAGAATGAAGGAGAAACTATATGCCATTAATAATAAGGAAATAGAAAAAAATAATTTCAAAAGTAGTATTACATCTGCTGAATAAAATAAATGAAGTGCACTATGAGCAGCCCTGGCCATCTTGACCCAGTGAACTAGATAACAAATATGTAGACATACCATCAATGCAATTTTGCTGAATCGTGAAACAAAGGCTTTTAATCACACAACTCGTGTATAGATCTCGTCCATGGAGGAACAGCGAGACAAATAAACATACTGAAGCATATTTCACTACCATGGGTAGTGAAAACAGTTACTGGAAATGTTGAATTAATACAAATCCTGAACATTCTATGTGATACGATATCATATTTGAAACTGGAGGAAATGGAAACGCATTATGTCTGCAGAAATTGGAAAGACAGAAGAAAGAAATAATGCAGTACTGCCCTAAAATCCAAACCCTTGAGTTCCAGCTATGTTAGCATATGACGATATTGACAAACAGTAAAAAAAAAAATTAAATTTACCAGGAATATCACATAAAGTAAGTGATACAACCACATGTATCTGCAGTTCTGTAACCTTATTACCGAGCAGACTTGCAGAACCACAAGGGACAATCTATTCCACATAATCCCCTCATCTTTCCTCACTACAACTCTGGTGACAGAAGAAGTCCATCCATTACTCCACTTAAACGCGCACACGCAGAGAGAACAATAACAACCAATGCTACATGTAAAAAATGCATCAGTGTTGGTGCTCCAAAATGATACAGCTAACAGAAAGTCAGTTCATGGACTGCTTTATCACAATGACGATGATTACAAGTCAGTCAGAAAAGAAACGCTAGGTTACATGCCTACCATTAGTGATTCACCGTCAAACGTTCATGAAATACTGGACAAAATGAAGACGATCACGAATGTTTTAAAACATGGAGAAGTGGATTGAGCGTTTGATCAGGCTGTCTACGTAAAGGTAGAAAAATTGTAAAAAAGAATCAGGAACAATTCAGTGATATTGTCCTCAGGATGGGTGGTTTCCACATAATTTGCAATCTTCTCTCCCTTATTGGGAAGCGTTTCAGTGATGCCGGCTTCCGTGATCTTGTAGTGGAGGCTGGGACAGTTGTAGAAGGTTCAGTCGACAATATTATGGATAGTAGGCAATAACAGTCGTATTCTGAGCCTTCACAAAATCATTTTATGAAGGTCTCCAGCGACTTTCATGGAAGAGATATCATTCTTGGATGGAAAACCAACAAGCTAGTGAATTGCTAACACTGTATGAGACGCTTCTTCAGTTTGAAGAAGTCAGTATAAAGCCAGATCACCAGTCTTTCTCTGCATTCTAAAACAACGTGTATTATCCAGATTTGTTCCTGAAGTATCAGTGCTTGTTACGGAATGCTAAAGAAGCCCTAGTATCTTTCTGGATATTCTAACATAGATATCGTCAAGATCCTGCTAGCTCTGCATCTAGCGCATGAAGGGGGTGGGGTGGGGGATTGGACCATTGTCCTACATGCCATACGCTTGCTAATCCCTTAGTGTTTCGCATATGGTAAACACAACCACACCCGGTACCTTTGTATATCGTGCCCTGATGACAAAACTGTCAGAGGACTATCAGTTTATCGATCAGCAGCTGTTAAATAGTGGATCGGTCCAAAACAGTGCAAGCAATGCATTTGGCAGGAAACCGTTGGATCAGGCTATGAGAAAACTGTTAATTTGGACATGCAGACCTCTGGTGGCACTAAGGTTTTCAGTCTCAAACCAATCACAGCGTCCATTCGGAGGGACGAATCAGATTTCCAATCAGTTGTTAGCCTTCTTGAAAATAATTTGATTGATCCCTTCGGGTCAAGTGATGGCCATTCATATAGCATATCCTTAGACGTTACTGCACCCCAAGATATAGCAAATGATCTTTTCGTAGTTCACGAACAAAATGGACTGCCTATCAAATGTTATTTGACTAAAAACTTAATAGAGGTTCTTCCTTCTATAACTAAATCACAAAACTGCTTTTAAATTCACCGACAAGAAAATCATCTTCAGAACAGACCATTGTGTATTCAGACATATGACAGGGATAGCAAGCAGTAGCAAAACAGGCATCGAATAAGTACTATAGCATACACTAGGACTTTTGCCTTGGCACCTGGCAAATTGTGGCGAAACTCCAAAGAAGACGAAAGAAAGCAGTACTTTTTGAGATGCAGGTGTCATCACAGAAACATAATATGTTACCGTCTGCAACTATCATTGATGGTAAGGTTCATGGGCAAGAACTATAGGGTGACACCTGCACACTCACAGAATTATCGAAACAACTGTTGGCAAATGCCTTGCAAAGTTGTCATGTAACTGTAAGAATTGATGTGATCTTTGAACTAGGATCCTTCCATTAAACAGAGAGAGAGAGACAGACAGACAGACAGACAGAGACAGAGACAGAGAGAGCGTAAAACGCGTGAAATCTTGTTCTCCAAATAGTGGCAGCGCATGGAGGCGAAAATTTAAGACATTTCCTATCGTGGCCAGCCAGCAAAAAGAGAGACTGGCCTATTTCTTTGCAAAGAAGTTAAATAAGAACCAATTGGTGGAGGTGGAACAAAATTTTGTGTCACCTTGTCGGAGGTGGGAGATGTGTGATCTCCCGCTCCTTATGGTGCTATGTTTATCGCTATATAGGAGATGGATCGAGTAAACAATAAGATATGAAATTAATGGATGGAATAACAGATCTGAGCAGAAATATAGAATAGAACAACACGAGCCACCGTATATAAAATTTAGCAGTTTAGTCAATTACATAAACAAAATGAAATTGAACATGACATTCGAATTATACACTTTCTCTTAGAAATAGAATTACACAAATTAAGCGAAATGCAATTAGCCGTTTGTTGTTAGCCCGATAAAATAAAATTCATCATATTAACGAGTGACTGATCGAGCTCAAATTGCCGACATGTCAGCATCAGCTGGAAGCTTCGTGTATTTTCCAAATCACAGTTGGTG
>JAECUM010024700.1:0-46357 GCA_016617855.1 Megalonaias nervosa
ACATGTGCCCATTAATCCATGCACCATCTATCCATCCATCTATGCACAATCTATTTGTTCAAACACCATATATCTGTCCATGCCTCGTACATCCATGTACTATTTGCATCATCTATCAATCCATCAATGCACCACCCAGCCATCCTTACTTGCACCATCTATCCATCCATACATCATCTGTCCATCCATACAATGACCAACTGTCCATCCATCCATGCACCATTTGTCCATCCATACACAATCTATCAATCTATCCATTCATCATCAACCCATCCATCCATGCATCATCTGCTTATTCATCCATGCACCATCTATCCATACATCCATGCACAATATGTCCATCCATTCATGCACTATCTATTCATCCAGGCTCCATCAAAACATTCAAATATCATCTGTCCATCCATCTAAGCACCATATATCTATGCCACATCTATCCATGCATCCATGCACTACATGCACCACCTATCTATCCATCCATTCACCACCTAGCAATCTTTATCTGCACCATCTATCCATTTGTACACCATCTGTCCATTGATCAATCCATACAAGCACCATCTGCCCATATGTCCACTGACCGTCTGTCCATCCATCCATGCACCATCCATCCATCCATTCATGCAACATCTGTCCATCTATGCAAAACCTATCCATCCATCCATGCACCATCTGTCCATCCATCCATGCATCAACTATCCATCGATACAACACATGTCCATCTACTTATGCACATCTATCCATCCATAAATGCACCATGCAGCTTGGGTGTGGGGTGATCACATATTTCCATGTAATATGTCTTCTTGTATCCATCCACACCAATTGAGGGAGGAGGAAGATATTTGGTCTCTCTATGATGAGTAGATGACAATGAAAGCTTTGTCCTAACAATGTACAATTTAGGGATGTGTTACTGGATGACAATGAAAATGGAGTCCTAACAGTGTACAGTTTAGGGAAGTATTACTAGATGACAACAAAAGCTTTGTCCTAACAGTGTGTGTGTGTGTGTGTGTGTGTGTTTGTGTGTGTGATTTGGATTTTTAACTAAGCTTTAACTATTTTTCAGTCATATCGCTATGATGTCTGCAGTGTGGCAGTTTTATAGTGATGTCTAGCACTGGGGCATCATGTCCCACCCAGTCACATTATCCCGACACCAGACCAACCAGTCCTAACACTAACCTCTTAATGCTGAGCTCCTAGTGAGGCAGTTGTTAGTACCATTTTTATAAGTCTTTGGTATGACTTGACTGGGGTTCAAACCCACAACCTCCCACATCTGAGGCAGATGCTCTAACTACTTGGCCACCTAACAGAATACAATTTAGGCAAGTATTACTAGATGACAATGAAAGTTTTGTCCTAACAGTGTACAATTTAGGCAAGTATTACTGGAATGCAATGAAAGTTTTGTCATAACAGTATACAATTTAAGTATTACTGGATGGCAACGAAAGTCTTGTCCTAAGAGTGTACAATTTAGGGAAGTATTACTGGACTTTTACATATATTAAGCTCACCTTTATCTCCATCCTTCAGTGTGATAAATCTGACAGGGTTGTGATTCACCCGTACAGCTGTACATAAACTGAATGGTGAGAAAGGATCTGAAAAAGCAAAAGATCTACAATCAAAATCTGAGATCCACATTTAGAAAACTGCCACCCACCCATGTGTAATTTTATTTATATGGTATGTATCCATATACACTGAATAGCAAATATCCTAGACCAAGATCAACTGATACAGCAAAATTTACTGGCAGATCAGGGTCCATGCTGTTGAATCTACTTGTTATTTAAAGTGAATATTATAGACCTGACCCCAATTTCATGAAACAACACAAGTTTAAAGCATTAAGATAATGAAATTATGTGAAATTCACAAACGTATCTGTAGACAATTTGATATATATATATATAAATAAGAATTTTTTGCACAAGTTACACTTTTGTATTGAAGATAGGTAATTACTCAGTAAAATATCATATTGCATTGGCAAGACTGATGATGTCAACAAAACAACATAATAATTACAAAACAAACAAATTCCTAACCTATTAGCCATATTGAATCAATATATTATTTCGCATTAAAACAGGTAGCAGGCATGTGTGCTTTACAAGTGTGCATGTATGTGTGTATATATATATGTGCATATATGTGTGTATGTGTATGATTAGAGAATATTAGTAGGCATGTGAGCTTACAAGTGTACATGTGTGTGTATGTGTATGTGTGTGTATATGTGTATGTTCATATATGTGTGTGAATGTGTGTGTGTGTGTGTGTGTGTGTGTGTGTGTGTGTGTGTGTGTGTGTGTGTGTGTGTGTGTATGTGTGTGTAAGTGTATGTGTGTGTATATGTGTATGTTCATATATGTGTGTGAATGTATGTGTGTGTGTGTGTGTGTGTGAGAGAGAGAGAGATAATATTAAGAGGCATGTGAGCTTAAAAGTGTACATGAGTGTGTGTTTGTGTGTGTGTGTGTGTGTGTGTGTGAGACAGAGAGCGAGAGAGAGTATTGCTAAACTATAAGACCATGAATACAAATAAATGAACCTACTTCTGGAAGAAAATATCTGATTTCATAATTTCTCAGTATCAAATTATTATCAAACTACTTCGCAATTTATACTGACTCTAATTTCCATGAAAACGTGAACATGCTGTAAGTCCTAATTATCAACAATAAACCAAAAGAATTCACTATCATAGTCAGCTGTCCTCTATGTGACATACAACCTTCAAAAGTATTTTATTTTCACAGCAACAGACAAATAATTTTTTATTGGTTTTAATTTTTTTCATTAAATTAGTTGACCTTTAGCAATGTAAGACCAATAATTGAAAGCGGCCTCATTCATTCATATGCTGTACACTCCCTTTCAGGGATTATCAGTTCATCAAACTTTTGGGGAAAAAATTATATTGAATATAGTGGCAGGGAATGTAGATCATTTGTCAGTTCAGGAATCATCTCAAAACAAATATTCTCAAATATTAGGTTCAATTAAGCGCTCTAATTAATATTGCTAATGTTTGTTGTTTCTATAAAATTAAAATAAAAACTACAAGGGTGTTTCTGTTACTTAAATAATATATTAGGACAAAGAAATAAAATCTGATAAACTTTCTGGTTCATGTCTCTAATTGTCAGGTTCAGATCTATTTAAACAAACACTGAGTTCCTCTGTCTTCCTCATAATTTTATCCACTTTTCTCTACAAATTCTTGAAAGTTTACTGATTTACTTATACTTTATAAACTAGGTTCATGTTCAGGTTTTGTAAAACATGTAAGCACCCAGCCTACACACCCACAGATAAAACTTATCAAAACAAAATTTTGCAGAATGCTATTTCTTGCCTGCTCTGCTGTGACATAAAACAGATATGTCACCCAATCACATTAACATTGGGTGATTAGGTAAGAGGAGGAAGAGATTCTCAGTGAAAGACAGACAGGTGGAGAGACCACTCCATGTGTAATAGTTGGCCTCTGCTTGACAATAAATCAGCCAAGACATTTAGCTTGTCTGGTATATGATGACTTGCAGAGAAATACAGCAGTGGAGCTCTCACACTGTAACACAGTTCTTGTGATACAGGCTTATCTTCCCTGAGCAGATATGTCACCATCACAGACTTGTCCATCAATAAAAGACCCACCTTTTTGTATATGTGACCTTTCCAACTACAGCAAGCTTTGACATTGGTCTTCAAGATCTTGATAGAAATGGCCTTCTCCTCTTGCATCCATCTGACACTGACTTGTGAAACAGGGCATTAAATTGGATAAATTCGTGTTTATGCAACTTCTGACTATAAAGTTTCCAGTGTGATTACCACCATTCACTGCTCCCTGTCTTGCCACTAGCATCTGAAGTGGTGGATTTCATTTGGGGAACATCATCTGATGATTTAGGTAACCAGAGATAGGGAATGGAGTGCCACTGCATGGCAGATGTAGAAGTGGCCAAGACAGAGCAAGTTTCTTGCCACATTGAAAAGGATAAGGAAAAAGAAGAAACTCCCTAGTCACGATGTTAGTCTTCACATAGATTAGTCTTCACATAGATTGACTCTGAGGCATCAACAGTCTGAGTAATATGCTTGGGAGAAAATCAGATGAGTCAGGAACTCCATACGAAGAATCATAAAACATTGAGAAGGAAAAGACTTGTCCCCAATAACTTGAAAATGTAAACTGCCAAGAAGGATAATGAGGTGTTTCAGGTCCTGAACCAGAACTGAACCTGCCATCATCCAAGTATGCTGCTGTCATTGTGGATGACATATTAAAAAGGGTAATTATGCAGTCCTACATTTTGGTAAGGCCCAAGGCCTGAAATTCAAACTGGAAGTAGAAGGGTGTGGAATTGGTGCACCGCACTGTGGTAACTTAAGCAAAGGAAGTGTGAGAGATACTGAATGTTTGTGGATATGAAAATATGTACTGGTAAGACAGAGAATCTGATAACCATATAGACCATTCCATCTCCATTCTGATCTTTGGTGCAAAAATTAACTGACTGAGCAAGCTAAGATCTATAGCCAATCACAGTTTCCCATTGGCTTTTGGCACCAGAGAAAGCCACCACCCACTTGACTCCTTCTGTAAAATGTCCAATCTGTATCATGACTTGTAACTGTACATCACTGCCACATACAATCAACGACAAAGTGGTGATATTTAAAATAGCTGTTGTTAGGAATTAACAAGTGTGCAACCACAATGATATGTTTGACTGAAGCAGTCTTTGAGAGTAATTTAAGCTTTGATGCTTTAGTTCAATTGTCTTTGTTTACTGAGGGAATAAAATCCAACTTTACTTATGTAAAAATTTTTGATCCCGTGGAATTTTCCTGTTACTTCATTCATTTCATGACTGTAATTTTCACAACTGGTGACAAGGAAACCATAACAAAATATCACTATAACATTCACAAAAATCAATGAAATATATGTTTTAAAATCGACAAGATTCTTCAAACTCTCACTGTGTTGTTGATTACCAAATGGAAAATGCCTCAACAATGCAAACAATTTTTCAGTTTTATACAAGGATCAAACCATCCATTGCTAACAGCTGTATGACCACCCCAAAATGATGGCTTCTGCTTGACTTGCATCAAGAGAGTTACCAACATTGTGTACGCTGACAACACATCTAACCATAGGGTTCCAACACTTTTGAAACAACAAATTCCTGATCTTTTCCTACATGAAATTGATTTTTATCAAGGTTCCCTTACGAACATTATTGAGCAGAATCAAGAATATTATGGCTTAGAAAACAATCATCTTTAAAATCAATATTTGTTTCTATTCTGAGACTCTCTCATACCAACTTACACCAATTTCAATAAGACATCTGATCATGCATAAAACAGATACACAAAAACACACAAAAAAAATGCAAACTAGAGAAAAATTTGTTCAGTAATATTTTATGACATTCTTATCCAGGGGCTATTTATCATACTGCACCCTAAGGTATAACCCACATCCAAATTTTTGCCCAGAATGAGGTGGAAAACTTTAGTTTGGCATTTATATGCAAATGGTATCTTCAAATACATTTCTAAATCTTAATGAGTCATTTTTGTCATGAAATAGTTATTCTGCCATTTACCTTTAGCAGTCACTTATTACCTTTAAAACACCATGATGAATCAATAAAGCAATGATAAGGATATAGACATAACAAAGTATCAAATATTGTGATTTAAGATCACAAACAAAAGAACCAAGCTAAATTTCGAAAGAAACATTAACTGCACGTTGTTAAATTAACTTATTCTTTTGTTTCATGATATGTTTTACTACAGTAATAGACAATACAGTTACAAAACTGATGTCATTTAAAAGTGCCAAGCATGAGAAAATTAACACCACTTGAATTCTTAACGTTATACATCAGCTGAACCATGAATAAAGAAATTAATAACCAACAGAAAAAAAGATCTGACCAGCAGTTTTTGAAAACTGTTTATTTTAGGGGTATTATCATCAGATTTGTTCCATTACAATATGGTATTTTGTACCGCTTTAAAAATAAAAATTTAAAAATATCAGGTCATCTTGCATGTACATAGTGAGACAACGAAGATTATATAACACTATTATGGTAAGCAAAGATTCTAACCTAGACTCTTTAGTTGACTGGTTTTAGCAACTTCCTGTTTTTGTAAAACCATGGCAACAGCAGCCTGACAGAGTACAGATGTAGGCAGAATTCTTTCTGGGAAGAGCTCTTTAGAATGTTGAGGAATGAAATTGGTGTGGACATCACCTTCAATAAATTTAGGATGGTGGGCTAGATCTGTCAGGAACTGGATGTTTGTATTTAACCCAAGGACCTGACAAGAAAAAGAAATGCAACATTTGGTGCAGTAAATATTTTAATTGATAAATAAAAACTTTTAAAAAGGTTATTACAATTACTTCAATTTACAATTACGAACTTTTAATCATATACATTTATAAATCAGATTTTGTGTTTTTAAAACAAAAGATTCACCCAAATATTAGAAAAATGAACATAATGGCATAAATCGAAAACACCTGATATTTTGAATCTATTTATATGATAAATGCATGAATTCAATTGTAGGTCACATACTGGTATAAAAATAGTTCAGAATGATAGGACAATATCCCATATGTTAATTCCACATGCCTTACAAATAAACAAGGAAAGTTTAGTTGACATTTTTGTGATGCCCTTTAAATGTCATCTCATACAAAGTCATCTGACTCCTGTACACTATTCATCAGCTGTCATGCACACTTGATTGACACTGATCAGTGTGTTGAAATGCATCGTTATCCAATGATTAAAGCGCTTTTCATCCAATGCAACATGATACTTCCATCAATCAAGCATGTCTTTTAGGTGCCAGATCCACTATCCCGTGTAAACATCACAACAGACTGGCTGACAACAGATTTGAGAATCTGTTACTCCTCCAGCAAAACAGCACTTTACTAGTTTGTGATTTGTTTTGATCTAGTTATACAATTTTGAAACTGTTCTTTTGTAAAAAAACAAAAAAAAGAACTGTTTAAAAATTTGGTGAAATAAGTTCTGCAATATTGTATTCAATGTGTTACAGTGAACTCTTAGTGCAAAGAACATTGTTCTCTGCAAAACATCAATTAACCAATGAGAACTGTGAGTTGTTTAAGACTGAACAGAAGTAATGTAATTGTACTGTAATTACCCAGATAAAAAGTAATTGTAACTGATTACTTCAGTGTGAGAGAGTAACTGTAATTGTAATCAACTACTACAATTTTTATAGTGATTGCAATTTTAATCAGTACCTTTACAACAGTAATCTATACAACACGGATCTGCACATATTTCACTTTTTCTCAGTTTTACAGACCTGGTAGTCCATAAGTGCAGCTCTGCATCTCCTAAGAGCAGCATGTCGGTCCTCTGCCCAAACGATCAGCTTTGCAATCATAGGGTCATAATACACAGACACCTCGTCTCCTGCAACGAGAAATGGATGTCTGTTGCTTTTTGCTTGTTTGACAAGTTTAAATCTTAAATGATTGATCATGATAGGAGTAGCAGAATAAATAACCTTATATGCTTAACATCAATTCCTGTATTATCACTAATTTTTGTGGGGTACCAATTTTTGTGGATTTTACTGTTGCCCAGAACCATAAATTTAAAGACAACAAAGAATTAGCCACATATGATGAAGACCATGTCCACCTCCATCTTCTCAAAGTGTTTTATTCCTAGCAAAGCAATCTAATACAGTACTGGGTAGCTGTAATTTCCACTCAATGCCTTATAATGATATGTTGTGACATAAGGAAGGATAGAGATAAAAAGAAAAAGCATAAGGTATTCAAGCACTGGCATGACTGGAAATCAAAGAAAGAATAATATATCATACTAGTATATGAAAATCAGATTTAGGATTTATTCAAACTGATTCTTCATTCAGATGAAATTATTGTTGAAAAATCTAATTCTTCATGAAAACATGCCTCGTTTTATCCATGTATGCTTAATCCAAATGAACAAAATGGCTGTAAAATACATGAACTATGACTTAAAGCACAATTACTAATGAAACACTAGGTATATACACCAATTACAACTGAGTACTGAGGCTGACTCTTCACTCATTTTTGGACAAAACCACTGAATCAACATTATGTCAATCAAGTCTGCTGGTACACACAAATTTATATAGAATCCTGAAACTGTTGAATTAAACAAGTCTAGCATTATCAAAGCCATGAATTAAACAAGTCTAGCATTCTCAAAGCCATGAATTAAACAAGTCTAGCATTCTCAAAGCCATGGATTAAAAGGTATTATCTTTCACATATTTTCATTTGAGCCACAATTAGCTTGAACTGGCTTGAGGATGAAGTGTCATATAAAGTCTAGTGGTTAAAATTGGTTCGTACATGAGGCAGACTAAAGCAAAAGATTGATTCCATTGTTTTTTTAGTTTTGTTAGCATCTTCACACTTTGATGGGCTCTGATAATGACACTGCTTGCTAACTGCATTGAACAAGAGGCAGCTGGTTATGAGTTTGTTTCACATTTGGAATGATCACATTATCTAAACCAACAGGGATCTAAGTTGAATTTTACCACTGTTAGGCCACTGCATTAATACCATGGTCTTCAGATGATGCAACTTTATTAACTTAGTGTTGGTGGTTGAATCGGCTCCCATGATGTTGTGTATAAGTTATAGACCTTGAAAGGTGTTTGATTTGTGCTCATACAGGCTTGCAGTACTATTTTACCCACTCAAACATTCATGGTTCGTTGTTGGCATAGTTTTACTCTTTTGTGTTCTTTATTTTGGGATCTTTCTAGAAGTTGATCTATAAAATTATAAACCTACAAATATGCAAACTTTGACAGGCAAAACCACAAGTTTAAGAACCCATGAAAATGTCTTCTTGTTTATACTAAACCACGAAAATTAAGATCCACAAAAAACAGGTGATACTACATTATATGATGTTCCATAAATGCAATTAATTTTCTTGTTATTACACATGTTCAGTATATTATGTTCCATAAACCCAATTCATTTATTGTTATTACAAATGTTCAGTTCCATAAACCCAGCTAATTTCTTTTGTTATTACACATGTTCAGTTCCATAAACCCAGCTCATTTTCTTGTTATTACACACGTTCAGTATATTATATTCCTTAAACCCAGTTCATTTTCTTGATATTACACATGTTCAGTTCAATAAACCCAGCTCATTTTCTTGTTATTACACATGTTCAGTATATTATGTTCCATAAATCCCAGCTCATTTTCTTGTTATTACACATATTTAGTTTATTACATTCTGATGTTATACAAAAGGTGTAACCATAAAGTCACTGACAAAATAAATGAAATCTAAGTCATACAACTGAAATGCTGTACAATCTTTGAAGAAAACATTGGTTTATTTCATCAAGTGATAATGAACAATTTTCATTTCCCATGAATCTATGGTGTAATTCAAACTGTTTTTTCACTAAGGCTTGAAACAAATTGTTTAATAAGTTTTTATCTGAAAAGACAATTTGTTTAAATCCTTCTCTAACCCAAAACAAGTTACAATTCAATGAAATTCTCTAGCATCACAACTTAAATCAACTCTCCCACTAGAACAGGATGAACTTTGGCATGTTTAATAAATATCAAAAGGATGATGTTGCTGAATTTCTTGCTTTGTTCAGTTTTAATTTAAATAGGAACCTGACAGTGAACAGAAGCAGGTTCTGCTGATTTAGTACCTTGTCTGATTCCAGTGTCAATGCGTGTATGCTGATCTGTAGCTGGAGTGGACAGGTGTAGTAAGGGACCAGCCCCTGGCATGAAACTATTATTTGGGTCCTCAGCATATATTCGGGCCTCAAAAGCATGACCCTTTAGTTTGATCTCTCCTTGAGTGAGAGGCAGCTTCTCTCCACTGGCAACCTGAAAAGGAGCAGACCTAGTAAGAATCGAACTTCTTAAATAATAAGAGCAATTTATCTAATCGAGAGCATTTTTTGTTTTAAGAAAACTCATTCTTTGTAGCAACTGCAAAAATCATTAATTTGTTGAATGTTCATGTAAGAACACATGATTTACAGAGTTCTAACTTTTGCTTGAACTGTCAATAAAACTTCACATCAACTGGTGAAGCCTTTGGGACCAGAATTTTTTCTCATATTCCAGCACATATTTTAACTTAAGTGCACTATGTATGGTTTCTACATCATATGCTACAAATGAGATATAAAACACAATTAACAGTGCTATAAATGAGATAAAATATACAATTAACAATGCTTTCAGATAAGTCTTACAATCAGTAGTGCTATAAATGCCAAAAAAGTAACAGTGTTATATGTGTGTGTGTGTGTGTGTGTGTGTGTGTGTGTGATCTGGATTTTTAACATAGCTTTAGAAGTTTTTCAGTCATATTGCTACGATGTCTGCAGTGTGGCAGTTTATAGTGATGTCTAGCACTGGGGCATCATGCCCCAGACATGGAGCATCATGTTCCACCCAGTCACATTATCCTGACACCAGGCCGACCAGTCCTAACACTAACCTCTTAATGCTGAGGGCCTAGCAAGGAAGCTGTTAGTACCATTTTTATACGTCTTTGGTATGACTTGGTCATACCAGGATGCAGAAGTTGGGTGATTTGTTTCCCCCCTCCTTTGTGGAGGTAGCAACCACTACAGAATTATCTGACATTACAAGAATCACTTCCTTCACTCACTCACCACAAACAAAAGGCATTCACCACAGCCTTCATTTTCAAAAGGTTTATATGAAGAGCTTTCTCCTGTGGGCTCCAGCTGCCACTAAATATGGTGAAGTGAGACAACAGATGGACAAATTGTAATGTCTAGCTCAGATTCCTCCAATGAGATTCCTGCTTGTCTTGCCACTGATGCAGGAACAGCTATAACTTGGTCATGATAATGATGTGTTTAACTAGACAACTGGAAAATGGGATCCAGTGGGTGAGCAAAGTCTTCTGCAGAGGGTGCATATAAAGGTGGCATGGAAGAGTTAAATCTGCCACTGCATTTAGTAAATTGGTTTGCACAAACTCCCTCACAGAAACCAATTTCCTATTTGAGAAAAAACTTGAGAGCTTGATAATCTGTGCAATTTAAGGGTGATGAACAAGATTAAACTGGGTCAGAAATTCCATAACCAGATGGATGAGTGCTGAGAGGGGACAAGATCTGACTTCTTCAGTTTCAATAGAAAGCCCAGTGGGTAAAAAGTGAGACAGGGCTGATCATTTCCTGTAGCAAAAACAGTACTTGCCACATATTTCTGAATAAGGAAACAACACAGCTAACTATTTCTGTAAACACCCATGGGCTGAAATTTTGCCCAAAATTGGAGATCAAAATTAGTAAACTGTTCCTCATAATGCAAGATGGATGGATCAGAAAATGGAAGTACATATACATCAGACTGAGACTAATCCAATTCGATGGAAAAGCATACTGATGGAGATAATTCCATCCTGAATTTTGGTAACAACTGTTTATCAGCCTGGGGTCTATAACTGACCTGAGTTAGTCAAAGATTTTTGTTACCAGGATGGGGCCCCGAGTGGCTGAGTGGTTTAAAGCACTCATCGTTACGGATCACTGCCATCTCACCTCCGTCTGCATGGGTTCGAGTCTCGGGCTTGGCCAACGTGGGTATGTGAGAAAGCTTGCCAGTAGCTTCTCGTGGGTTGGTGGTTCTTTCCGGGGTTTTTCCAGGTTCTTCCTCCACCATTTATACTGGCCACCATGTATAGCCTATCTTGTGCTGAAAAAAAATGGCATTAAACCCTATAACAACAAATGTTACCAGGAAAAGCCTTGAATAAAATCCTAGAAAGTTCTGTTTGCAAATTATCTATTGCCCATTTGAAGAGTAACTACACTATTTCATGTGTTACAATTTCTTCTGTAATAGGATCTGTTAGAATCCACATTTTAGAAGGGAAAAATGAATGGGTTGGGGGCTGGATGAACAAAGTCAGAAGCCACTCTGAAACTACTTGGACCACCCAGTTCTTGTTCAGAAAAAGGTTAATCCAAACATGACTGAAATGGATCAATCTTGCACAGACATGAAGAAGACTGGTTATGAGGTTAACAAGTCCTTCATCATTCGCAATTGTTGGGTAGCTTAAAGAACAAGAAACCCTTCCTTGTTAAACTGCCATCTATGTTGAAAAGTCTGCTGCTATCTGAAGCCTTGTTGCAGCCATGTTTGCTGTTACTGAGAGGGATATAGTCATCTCTCTTCCTCAGGACATCGCTATGTTGTGATAGAGACTGTTAGGAACAAAAAAGGTAGAGTAGGTACAGAAATTTGTAGGGTTTTATATATCCTCTATTTGACCACCAAACAACAGCAAAGATCATAAAGCTATAGACTGATGCAGCTTCAGCAATGATAAAAGTCAAATAATGTCATGTATCAAATTAAGATTCAATGAAGCCTTAAGGTAATTTGCCACTAAGTGGTGAGCTACCAAATGAATTACTTTGGAAAAAAAAGAACCCACCAAAGATGACAACTCTATCATTGATCATGCCAGGCTGGAATGAAGGTATGGCAGGACGGTAAACAACTGGTATGGCCACATGTAGTTATGATAGCTAGAAACACAAATCAGCTAAATCATAATCAAAACCCCATGGGTCCTGTCCTACAGGCCTTAAGTATGCTCACACATGCAGGAAGGCTTATGCCCACTGGGATGCCTAACTAACCCTAGCAAAACATAGGCAGTATTAGACAAATGTGATGAATGAAGGGCAACTATTCCCCTTACAAAAGCAACTGTACTGTCACTGCCTTGATCAATCTCTTCATTTGTGACTTTGTGAAGATTTTGGCCTGGCAGCTGACAGACCTTTTATGGGTATCTTTTTTATTTCAGGTGAAAACTCAATGCAGTGCACTCCAAAAATTTTGTCTCATTCTTCAATTTCATCTTCCTCTCTTCGTCTTGATGTTCTTTCTAAGGGCAGAAGACCATGCCCCTTCCAACCAAGACCTGTAAATGTTATATGGTGTTGCAGAAGTACATTTCACACAAGCAGGCAAAACCAAGATTATCTTTGCTGACCTTGTACCTTTGATATTTATTACAATTCATGATGACCACTCCAGTGGCCTAAGTGGTTAGAGCATCTGCCTCGGATGTGGGAGGTCATGGGTTCAAACCCCGGCCAAGTCATATCAAAGACTTATAAAAAATGGTACTAACAGCTGCCTCGGTAAGCGCTTAGCATTATGAGAAAAGTTTTAGGACTGGTCGGCCTGGTGTCAGGATAATGTGACTGGACAGGACATCATGCTACATGTCTAAGCAAGATACCCCAGTCACTATAAGCTGCCACACTGCTATTTTTAAATGCTATGTTAAAAACACACACACACACACACACACACACACACAGTTCATGACCATTGCTTCTAAAAATACAGAACAACAAAGACAAAACAGCAAATGACAACCTAAAACTATGAAAATTCAACAACATCACCCATAATATCACAAAATATCAAATTCAATTGTTTTGTTATTCAAAATTAATACTATCATATACAGCTTACTAGGTCAGAAAAAAACAAAGTCCAAAATCTTCTAAGAATATAAAACTACATTCACAACAAATTTCAACAAAGGTGATCAATCATTTACGGACACTACAAAACATAACAATTCACCTCAGTTATAGATGGATCATTCAAAATTATGAAAGTTTTGAGGGATCTGATGCAACCCAGTACTGCTGCAAAAGCTTAAAGTTGATTACTGTTGATGCCACCTGGTGGGGGTAAGGTGAGACAATGGGTAAAAATTTCTTCCCTGTGTGTGTGTGTCTGTGTTTGTGTGTGCATGCATTCGTGTGTGTGTGTGCACACACACATAAACAATGAAAATTTTTCATCTCAAAGTTTCTGGAAGTTTGGGTTTCAATATGTAGTTAAGTTTATATTCCTAACATTTATATCATCAGGGAAAAATGATTTTAAACAATAAATCATAAAATGACTGTATTCACAAAAGTAAGTAAAATCAAGGTAATTAAATTATAGAGGATAAACATATCAGCATGTACAAAATTGTACATTTTCTGTCTGTAATATCTGACATAACAGCCTCTACATTTTCTGTCTGTAATATTTGACATATCAGCATGTACAAAATTGTACATTTTCTGTCTGTATTATCTGACATAACAGCCTGTACACAACTGTACATTTTCTGTCTGTAATATCTGACATATCAGCATGTACAAAATTGTACATTTTCTGTCTGTAATACAGTAGAACCTGTCATGAGCGACCTCTGCTATAAGCGACCAACTGTCATGTACGACCACAATTGTAATGCACGGATCGATTTTATTATATAAATGCTCTGTTATGAGCGACCACCTGCTGAACGCGACCAGCGACCACAATTTCTTGGCAAAATATGCATTTCGACACTGCTATGAACAACCACATCACAAAAAACAGAGATCAACACCACTGACCTTGACTTAATCCTTTGTAAACACGAGAGGTCAGGATACATGTTGTATGCAAACAAAGTGCACATTAAATAACACTAAACAACCATAAGGCAAGATAAACACCACTAACCATCATTTAATCCTTTGTATCAACGACCGCATAAATAGTAAAGATTGTTCTAATACAGTATTTAAAAAAAATAAAATTGGCTAGCTACCAGTTTTGTGAAATTTACAAGTCTGGCGTATGGTGTCATTTGTAAATTGCAGTAAACCAGACTAAAGTACATGTCACTAACCGCCATTGTAGTGACGAAGTCATGTGAATTGCCTGTAAGATTAACCATTTTTCATCAAAGGGAGTAATGATGGACATATGCAGTCAATTTAGAGGTTTGTATTTTTTCTTTATCTTGGTGAAAGCCCACACATTGCCGGTAGTCCAATGTCCCAGTGATAAATCTTTTGAAAGGGCTTCAGTGTAGGGTTGAGTACATCATTTGTCTTTCCAGTTAATCTGTGATGCCTGCGGGTGAATGAGGTCTTTGTCTTTAACACTAGTAAGTGAGAATCATTTCCGGATTGTTTTTTTTTTTTTTATTATTTCTTTTGTTACAGTGTTTCACCAAGCCACCATTTGTTTACCCGGGTGCAGATGGTCGCAACCTTTGTTTATCAAGCTATAACGCTGGTGATTTAAACTTCGTCTCAAAAAAATGTATTGTTTCTTGATGAGTTAATTATTTTTGGGGGTTTCATTCGTTGGTAAATAATATATATTTATTCCACATTTCCCCAAATCCTGATCAAAATCAAAATACATCTAGTCGTTATTACATCAACACTAATAACAATGGCAGAACCTCCGATGAAAAAAAGAAAAATTCTAACACTGGAAGAAAGATTTAATGTAATTGAAAGAAGTGAAAAAGGGGAGACAGCTCGCAAAATAGCAGAGAGGTAAATTGGGTACTCCTCCAACTGCTGATAGTGATAGTGACAATGAGTCATCTATTGGTGAAATTCTGCCTCTGGTTATTTCACATTCTACAGTCGTAGAACATTTAAAGGAGATTAAAGAATATGCTTTACAGCATTGCAATCCCAAACTTTTGCATCTTTGCTCAGAAATGGAGATACATGTTCAGACCAATCAGCTGAGTAAAAAATGTGAACAAAGAAGTATAATGGATTTCTTAAAGAAAAGTGATTAAGTGCATAGAATAAGATATATAGATCATAGCTAACTGTGCAGTTTTTGTTGCATGTGAAACAACTCTAAAATTTATGGTCATGTGAAGTTACCTTATGGTTAGGATAAATATTACCTTTGTTTATTTCGCAAATCATATACATGTGCTAATACATGTACATATTCATGTGATGGTCAAATATAAATTTGAGTCACATTGTTTGATAGATGTACACTGTATATCTTTATTATATACAGTTATTTTGAGAGGAATGCATGCAATATTTAACAAGATTTATGAATAAAGGATATGATACATGTACAGTCAGTATGGGTATTTTTTTTTCTTCAACAGTGCTAACTACTGACCCTGGAAACCAGTCCATTTTCACACACCTGTTATGAGAGACCACCTGTCTTGGGAGACCACTTTTGGTTGGCAGAAGGGGTGGTCTCTCATTAACAGGTTTTACTGTATCTGACATATCAGCCTGCACACAATTGTACATTTTCTGTCTGTAGCATTTGACATATCAGCATGTACAAAATTGTACATTTTCTGTCTGTAGCATTTGACATATCAGCATGTACAAAATTGTACATTTTCTGTCTGTAGCATTTGACATATCAGCCTGCACACAATTGTACATTTTCTGTCTGTAGCATTTGACATATCAGCATGTACAAAATTGTACATTTTCTGTCTGTAATATTTAACATATCAGCCTCTACATTTTCTGTCTGTAATATTTGACATATCAGCCTGTACACAACTGTACATTTTCTTTCTGTAATATCTGACATATCAGCTTGTACAAAACTGCACATTTTCTGTCTGTAATATTTAACATATCAACCTCTATATTTTCTGTCTGTAGTATTGGATACATCAGCTTCTACATTTTCTTTCTGTAATATTTGACATATCAGCCTCTACATTTTTTGTCTGTAATATCTGACATATCAGCATGTACAAAACTGAACATTTTCTGTCTGTATTATCTGACATATCAGCCTGTACACAACTGTACATTTTCTGTCTGTAGCATTTGACATATCAACCTGAACATAACTCTACATTTTCTGTCTGTAACATTTGACATATCAGCCTTTACACAACTGTGCTTTTTCTGTCTGTTATATCTGACATATTGGCCTGTACACAACTGTATGTTTTCTGTTTGTAATATCAGCCAGTAACAATTACATACTTTCTGTCTCCAATATTTGACATGCTCATATATTAATTTAGTTATAAGGAGAACACTTGAAGGCATCAAAATACTAGATATGTCTCCTTTACCTTTAACTGCCATTCAACCAGGTCTGTGCCTGTAATCATCTCTGTGACTGGGTGCTCCACCTGTAATCGGGTGTTCATTTCCATAAAGTAGAATTTTTGGTTTGTATCCATTATGAATTCCACAGTTCCTATCAAGACAATGAAATGGTTATATATATACCTCTTCTATAATAAACCTTCATTTAATCACACATTTTCATAAAAAAAAAAATACAATTACCTAAATTTATAAATGCCCTACCTTGGCATCAAACAGTCATGCTTAATGCCCATGGAAAACAATCAAACGGTCATGCTTAATGCTCATGGAAAACAATCATACAGTCATGCTTAATGCCCATGGAAAACAAATCAAACAGTCATGCCTAATGCTCATGGAAAACAATCAAACAGTCAAACTTAATGCTCACGGAAAACAAATCAAACAGTCATGCTTAATGCCCATGGAAAACAATCAAAGAGTCATGCTTAATGCCCATGGAAAACAATCAAAGAGTCATGCTTAATGCCCATGGAAAACAATCAAAGCATCATGCTTAATGTCCATGGAAAACAATCGAAGAGTCATGCTTAATGCCTATGGAAAACTATCAAACAGTCATGCTTAATGCTCATGGAAAACAATCGAAGAGTTGTGCTTAATGCCCATGGAAAACAATCGAAGAGTCGTGCTTAATGCCCATGGAAAACAATCAAACAGTCATGTTCAATGCTCATGGAAAACAATCAAACAGTCATGCTTAATGCCCATGGAAAGCAATCAAAGAGTCATGCTTAATGCCCATAGAAAGCAATCAAAGAGTCATGCTTAATGCCCATGGAAAACAATCAAACAGTCATGCTTAATGCCCATAGAAAGCAATCAGAGTCATGCTTAATGCCCATGGAAAACAATCAAAGAGTCATGCTTAATGCCATTTGAAAGCAATCAAAGAGTCATGCTTAATGCCCATGGAAAGCAATCAAAGAGTCATAATTAATGCCCATGGAAAACAAATCAAACAGTCATGCTTAATGCTCATGGAAAACAATCAAAGAGTCATGCTTAATGCCTATGGAAAACAATCAGTCATGCTTAATGCTCATGGAAAGCAATCAAAGAGTCATGCTTAATGCCCATGGAAAACAATCAAAGAGTCATGCTTAATGCCTATGGAAAACAAATCAGTCATGCTTAATGCCCATGGAAAACAATCAAAGAGTCATGCTTAATGCCCATGGACAACAAATCAAACAGTCGTGCTTAATGCCCATGGAAAACAATCAAAGAGTCATGCTTAATGCCCATAGAAAACAATCAAAGAGTCATGCTTTATGCCCATGGAAAATAATCAAAGAGTCATGCTTAATGCCCATGGAAAACAATCAAACAGTCATAATTAATGCCCATGGTAAAATAATCGAAGAGTCATGCTTAATGCCCATGGAAAATGATCGAAGAGTCATGCTTAATGTCCATGGAAAACAATCGAAGAGTCGTGCTTAAAGCCCATGGAAAGCAATCGAAGAGTCGTGCTTTATGCCCATGGAAAAGAATCGAAGAGTCATGCTTAATGCCCATGGAAAACAATCAAAGAGTCATGCTCAATGCCCATGGAAAGCAATCAAAGAGTCATGCTTAATGCCCATAGAAAGCAATCAGTCATGCTTAATGCCCATGAAAAACAATCAATGAGTCATGCTTAATGCCCATGAAAAACAATCAATGAGTCATGCTTAATGCCCATGGAAAACAATCAAAGAGTCATGCTTAATGCCCATGGAAAGCAATCAAACAGACATGCTTAATGCCCATGGAAAGCAATCAAAGAGTCATGCTTAATGCCCATGGAAAACAATCAAAGAGTCATGCTTAATGCCCATGGAAAACAATCAAACAGCCATGCTTAATGCTCATGGAAAACAATCAAACAGTCATGCTTAATGCTCATGGAAAACAAAGAGTCATGCTTAATGCCCATGGAAAACAATCAAACAGTCATGCTTAATGCTCATGGAAAACAATGAAAGAGTCATGCTTAATGCTCATGGAAAACAATCAAAGAGTCATGCTTAATGCCCATGGAAAACAACTGAAGAGTCATGCTTAATGCCCATGGAAAACAATCAAAGAGTCATGCTTAATGCCTATGGAAACAATCAAAGAGTCATGCTTAATGCCCATGGGAAACAATGAAAGAGTCATGCTTAATGCCCATGGAAAACAATCAAAGAGTCATGCTTAATGCCCATGCAAAACAATCAAAGAGTCATGCTTAATGCCCATGCAAAACAATCAAAGAGTCATGCTTAATGCCCATGGAAAACAATCAAAGGGTCATACTTAATGTTCATGGAAACAATCAGTCATACTTAATGCCCATGGAAAACCTCAAAGCAGTTTATACAGTTAATTGTCATAGAGGTGATTAAAACGAAAGTTGGTTACCCTTGCACAGATTATGTAAGTGAATGACAATAGCAAAAGTTGTTTTATGAATCCTTTGTGGGAGAACCCATTATGCTAATTACATAGGTAAAAAATGTAAAGTAGAATGACCTAATTAATTTCAAGTTAGGTAAATTAAAGATATGCATGCTGAAGATACAAAAGTCATTACTTTTGTAACAAAGTTATTACTATCTGTTACGAAGTCATTACTATTTGTTACATTGTTATTACCATTTGTTACAAAGTTATTACTCTTTGTTGCCTTGAATAATAATGTTTAAAATATCTTTATTAAAGATTATTGGCTAGTTCATGATCAGAGTCATCATTTCTTTGAAGTCTGATTTACTCCATCCAATATTTTGGTAGCCGGAATAGTGTGGAAGCGTGATTCATTGTTATAGGCAAAGTCATGAAACACAGCTGTGATTCTTGGATGGATGAACCATTAGCAAAGTGAGGAAAGCCCAGCAAAACTAAATTTTAGAACTTGTGGCTGATGCAGTTTGACTTCATAAAATGCTGCAATAAGAGACACAGTATCGACATTAGTCATTCTGGAATGAAAACCATTCATCAACAAAGTGATACCATCTAGCATCAGGACAATGCATAAATGCATATATCAATCCAAAAATAACTATCATGTTTATACATTCCATCTAGCATGGCCATTGCATGCATGACACTCCCTCAAAGCAATGCAGGTGCAAAACCATCAATTTATTCTGAGAAAATTCAGCCTGGGCTGTTTTAAAAAATAAATTTCTGGTGGCCAAACACCTTCAAGAAATAATTTTCTTGATATTTGTAAAGAATAAAGAACTAATTTGATCCACTGTAAACAAAAATGGTGAAAAGAATTATTTTGAGGTAAAAGAAAATAAAAGTATTCTGATTCAAAAAAAAAATCCTAATCCCACCCACCCCGAATTAAATGTAGGCCCTCAAATCTACTTTTAAATTCTTCAAAGAAAACAGATATCTTATTTTCTTTTATTCAAATTTGAATTTCCAGTCATTTTCTATAGGCCATGAGTAAATAACTTATTTTTCATTGTACAATCATTTTGGGGGGAGTCACATGCACTGCCCCCACCCCCACATTGAATCTTCAAAACACACCTTTATGTCCCAAAAAACCCAAAAATCTGAGAGGTTGGCAAGTATGGCATGGGAAAAAATATATCACTTAATAGATTTAACTTTAGATTTTGAGCAAAATTACCACTTATCTCAATTCTATTCACTGATATTCTAGTTTACAGCGTACTTAAGAAATCAACAGTTCCTCTTGGGTAAATATATTATCAGAACCAGAGGTAAATAATACAGAGCAACAATGTGTGTGTGTGTGTGGTAGGTAGATAGGTAGGTAGATATAGGGTTTAACTGCATATCATAACAAGCCAGGTAATTTTTTGATAATTACAAAAAAAAGTTCAATATTTTCCTGAACTTGTGCTTTTGGACACAACCTAGGGAGATCAAATGAGTGGCGATTGTACTGGATATAAGATTGGCACCATTTTATATTTTAGGACCAACTAGACACCATTAAAAGACTTTGGTAGAAGCCCCATGTTTATATGTTTATGTACATAATAACTGTGTTTTCTGCTAGATGGATATATTTTGAATACAAATACTAGATCAGCAATATCTGTTTTTCATTCATTATCCCAAACATACAGATATAACTATTTGCCATTTATTACTTACTGGGTAGTATTGCTGGGGTGGTTACTTATTTTTCTCTCCCTGTCTGTTTTCTTAAACCAAATTAATGTTTTCAGGCAACAAAAATACCACATATATATATATATATATATATATATATATATATATATATATATATATATATATATATATATACACTTGCATATAAGTCTATCCCAACTGCAAAATAAACCACAGACCCTAATATGCCATTAGACGATGCATTGGCCATTTGAGGTCTATGCTGTTTGTTCCACTGATTACTCCAAACAAAGTGCATAGACCCAGATCTACCGGTATATTTATGCTGGGACTCCAGTAATATTGAATATATCTGGTAAATATTTATTTTTGGCCATCCAAACACAAGTGGAAAATACAGCACAAACTACATGAACATAACCAATACCAAGGACAAAAAAAATGTTCTTTTACAAAATCAAGATAGAATATTAGTTTTGATCTGAGCCTGATGAAGTTTACAAAATTGCTATCAGCACTCTCAACTCTAAAAAATGTTTATGATATTAACATAGTATGAAAAGTGGTCCTCTACCTGCACCCACATAATTGACAGCCTGTGCAGCCCTCACTGCTGCCTCACCAATAGACTTTCGTACCTCGTCTGATATACCAGGCTGGAAATTGAAAAATTATAAATCTACAATCACAAAATATATGCTGCAAATTCAGTGTTATTTTTAAAAGGAGTATCAATTTTGTGTTTGATTTTGTGGTTGCTACAAACCACCAATTTATGGACCCAGGGAACAATTATTTATCTATGAAAGCCATAGGACCCCCTCTTATAAAATCATGACTACAAGTTTATGCATCTACAACAAGAGACCTAAGTGGGCCTGAGATCTACCTAATAGCCAAAAATGGTTGACCCAAAAATCTGGGTCAGTAACATGCTTAAAGCTGGAATGCTTTTTGTCAAATTTGGTAAAATTCTGTTGAGTCATTTATGAAAAGAAATCTTAAGAGGGTTTAACTGTTCTTGATAACAGCAACCATATCTGCAAATGGATTTATATTATTTGTGCTGGGTATTTTTGTAACTGGGTGCTTTTTGTAAAATTTTATAAAGTTCTATTAAATGGTTTTTGTGCAGTTGTTAACTCAATAATTTCACAAGCTCTAAAGTAAAGATTATTTACTTATATCCAGTACAAGAATTTGCCAAGAATTAATTCAAATTACTTTATGATTGAGCTGTTTTACTAAGTATTTTCAAATTACTGTAAAATAAAATATATTACATAATTTGTTTTACTTAATAACAATAATGAATGTTTAAAGTAATTGATAATTAGTCAACAAGTTTTACAAAATAAATTTATTTCCCTTGAAGATATGAAATAATGAAGATTCGGTTTCTACTTGCTGTGATGGTAAATATTATGAAAGCTAGCCAAAAACTGCAATTTGAAATCCAAGTAACCACCACAGAAAATACATATGCTGCATAATGCATGGTCCAGTCATTGTTTATATGATGAACCAGGGCTTACATGAAACCATGCCACTTATAGCAAAATATAGTAATATAATACACCTTTGATTTCCTGAGGTGAAAGTTTATATATATATATATATACACACACAGATATGCATACATATAAAATGGCAATTTCTAGCAGAATAGATCAATTAATAATGAAATGGAATGGCATCTCATGTTTTATTTCATACATCCAACTCAAGACCACTTGTTAACTGCTATGATAGTGACTGACAGAAATGCTCCAAAAGATATAATGGTGGTTGGGGTTTTAGTGACCATTGGCAAAATCTCTGGTATTGGGTTACTGGATTAGCATTAATTTTGAACCTTGCAAACCTGATGATACCTTGTTAATCAGGACACTTTTTTCCCGCACTAGTGAAAGTAATTCTCAATATTTCATTATTGAGTGTGAAGTGTACTTAGTTTTGATTACTCCATAGAACATTACTTAGAAATAAATTACTAACTAATTAGTAAGTATTAATGAATGCTAACTTAAGCAACTTACTCTGTAAATATAATAAATAAAATAATAATTGCTTAGTAATTGATGAACTGGAAAGAAGAATTAAAATTACTAACACAAGTTTGTCCCATAGGTATTATGCTTGTTTATTAAAAGCAATATAAATATCAGTATCAGTATCAAATAAAGAAATTATTAACACATGAGCATTGACTTAGTTAAAGAAATGAAGTAGCAGGTCAGTTATTACCAATTCTAAGATTAGTATGTGTCCCCAACTTTATTTCACAGATAATAGGTCCGATGGAATAAAGAACCAAAGTGACATAAAATGTCAATATATGTGGGTAAACTGACATGTATAAGAAAACTGGCACCGATCTGCAAAACTGTGAGTCACTGTACTTGTAATGTGGGTGGGGGTGGGGAGATAATGGACTCTGAGCTAGAGCTGACAGATGCAGGACACATGCTAGATGATGCCCAATGGACATGAGGCCATACCTTAAGCTCACTTGGTCTGAAGGCTAGGTAACCTAACAATGTAAGTTTATTTTTTAAAAACCACAAAAATAAATTTTTAAATTTAGTCCCTGTACACTTCTCACTCATTATAATGCTCTTCATCATAATGTGATTCTGGAATATAACGATGCCACTATAGACTTAATGACAAAACTTTCCTTTTAAATTTTTAAATTTAAAATAAAAATAAAAATTTTCAATTTTCAAGACTTATCAGCAAATAAATTGCGTGAAAACATTGTACTTGTTGTTGTTGAACGTTTAACGCCATTTTTCAACACGATAGGTTATACATGGCGGCCAGTATAAATGGTGGAGAAAGAACCCAGGTTAAAGAACCACTGATCCATGAGAAGCTACTGGCAAGCTTTCTCACATACCCACATTGGCTGAATCCGAGACTCGAACCCATGCAGACAGAGGTGAGATGGCAGTGATCCGTAACGGAGAGCGCTTTAGACCACATGGCCACTAGGGGCATTGTACCTGAATTTAATGCATGACATATGGGTTGAAATAACACAATATGAAGCTAGTATTATATTTTTAATACCTTTATAAAACATTATTATTGGACATAATTAAATGTATGAATACCACACAAATTATTGGACAATATTCACTGTACCAATACCACATAAATTACTGGACAAAATTAAATCTACCAATACCAACCAAATTACTGAGCAAAATTAAATGTCCCAATACCACACAAATTACTGGACAAAATTAAATGTACCAATACCACACAAATTACAACTTTATTATTGGACAAAATACCACAAACATTACTGGGCAAAATTAAATATACCAAAGCCACACAAATTACTGGACAAAATTCACTGTCCCATTACCAAACAAATTACTGGACAAAATTCACTGAACCAATATCATACAAATGACTGGATAAAATTCACTGTATCAATACCACACAAATTATTGGTCAAACTTCAATGAGCCATAACACACAAATTACAAACTTCAATACTGGACAAAATTAAATATACCAATACCACATATATTACAACTTTATGACAGACTGGCATATTGTTTACCCACCCACACACACTCTCAACATATACACAATTTTTTAAAATCATTGTTACTATTCCAGTGTCATATACAGAGGATCTTAAATGGGTAATGATTTATTATTGAATTTATGAAACAAGTTGAATAATATCCAGCTTTTATGAGCCTTGGTTTGCAAAAGCTGGACATTATTCAACGAGTTTCATGAAGTTAATATTAAATCATTACCCATTTGAGATTCTTTTTATCAGATAGTTTTTATTTCAGTGGAAATTATTTAGATTGAAAGAAGAATAATTTCGTTCATTCTGACAGACGGTGTACCTTTCATTTGTTTTGCATAAAATATAGTCCCAAACAAAGCTGAACCAGTAAAAGTAGACTGTACTATTTTACAAACTATAAATCAAAAAAAGGCTTGTTTCCAAAAAAATAGATTTTTCAAAACAGAATGATCAATGCGATATGATGCCACATTGTTTGATATGGTACACAGTAGGCATAGAGTACATGTTTACCCAAAAATGTCACTTTCAGAACTAAACATTACACTGTTGCAATTTTCATGTAAAATAGGATTACTGGATGCAGAAATTCCCATGTTTACTGTAATGCATTTGTGACCGGATATTTGCAGTATTTGATTTGGAAAAATAGACTGTACAAAAGACATAAACAAATTTCTTTTTGAGTCGGATTTGCATCCCATATATGCTGTGTAAATATGCAGTGGTTGGATAAAGTTCTGTTAGTTGGGAGACCCATTTATGTCCACATTTTTCTGTGAACAGAGATGAGTTTATTTACTTCTGTAAGTTAACATTTAAACCACACTTGTATGTAGGGTGGATTCTACATCCATGTTACAGATATACTGTCCCCTCCCCCCATCCGCTATCAAATGAGCAACACCCTTAGTTTTACTTCTTATTGTTGTTCTTGTCTTGTAGTTCTATGCCATTTTTTTTATGATGATATTGTTATACATGACATAACAAACCCTTGTGGGGATAACATATCCATATTCTGACAGCCAAGATAATTTTTCCTCAATTTCCTTGCACGAGTTGAACTGAAAAAATGGCTGCCAAATTGTTCATTCAAAACAAGACATTCCAGAAGGCAAGGTTAAAAAAGTTTTCCCATGATCGCAGCCAATCAGTAAAGAGAATAAACAACAATAAGTTCATGGGTTTATTTGGACCAATCATAATCACATAAAGTGATATGTTCACATGTTATAATATCAAAAATATTAAATTGCACACATTATAGGTAAAGTGTACCGACTGTGATAAATAATAACATGGTCAGGTGTTGTGGACCCCAATTACCACAGTGTAATATATAATAACATGGTCAGGTATTATGGACCCTAATTACTACAGTGTCATACATAATAACATGGTCAGGTGTTATGGACCCTAATTACCACAGTGTCATACATAATAACATGGTCAGGTGTTATGGACATCAATTACCACAGTGTCATACATAATAACATGGTCAGGTATTATGGACACCAATTACCAGAGTGTCATATATAATAACATGGTCAGGTGTTATGGACACCAATTATAACAAGGGAACACTGTACTTTGCACCCCTCTGAAATAATCTTAAATTATAAAGAAAGGAAACAAATCAACAGGAAACACACTAGTAAAATCAGGTATGGTTTATAAACACTGACAAAAACAAGTTTAATTTCATAAGTTTTATTATTTTTGGCTCATGGCTGGTTTAATCAACAATATTTTAGAAACAGTTACATACTACTGAAAAAATATAGGTATATAAATGGAGTAAATGGTTTACATTTTTAAAGGATGGGCATCAGATTCAAAAAGTAGGTTAATAACTTACATCTTGTTAGTTTCATAATCATACAATACCGAATCTCTACAGTGAAGGGTAAGTAATAGAATATCATGTATATGTGTGCTCTTTTCTTGTCATATTTACTTAGCTTAATTCTTTCCCTTTCCTGTGCACAAATTGTTGTTCAAGAGTACCTGAGATTACATAATACAACTAGAAATATGCAACAAAGTTATTCTTATCCCTCACCCCACTCATTACACATGTGTCCACATCCCTGCAAGATCAACCCCCAACCGATGGCCCTGAATTTTCGTACCATTGTGCATATCTACAGATGACCCCAAATCATATCATGAGATTGAGCTAGATGAAATGTATGACATTATGCATGTACATCCTGATAGGCAGGATCACATAATTTCTATCTTTACTTCAAAAAGCAGGAGTATAAAATTCTTTCTTTTAATTAAAATTCAGGGTCCTTCAACTTACTGCTGGTGCCTCCTCTATGATTTTCTGATGTCTCCTCTGCACACTGCAGTCTCTCTCAAACAGGTAAACATAATTCCCATGCTGGTCTCCAAAAACCTGAACCTCCACATGCCTGGAAAATCAAAATGAAGACAGTCACTACAGATCAGGTTAGAATGCATTTAAATGTTTTGGTACTATCAGTATTCCTACATTCAAAATCACCAAAAAGCATGTAACAAACTTTTCAATCGAAAGCTGTGGTGGTTCAATTATTTGTAATAACCCTCAGCCATTTGGACACATATTATAAGTTTTTCAGAATACTAATTGGTCTGTCACCATTGAAATCTGGTTAATATACAGGTTTGCTTCCTGGCAAGTCCTTTAGCTTTTAATCCTAGGAACAAGTGCTTTTCAGCTTAAAAGAAAAAAATTAAAACCTGCATTTCTTGACCAATAAAAATCCTTAATTAAACCATCTATATTTAACACAAGACATTCTAATACAAGATATTGATGTCAAAAAATGTGTGTGTATGTGTGATTTAGATTTTTAATGCAGCTTTAACAGTTTTTCAATCATATCAGTAGATGTCTGCAGTGTGGAGTTTACAGTGATGTCTAGCACTGGGGCATCATGCTGCAGACATTTAGCTTGATGTCCCACCCAGTCTCATTATCCTGACATCAGGCCGACCAGTCCTAATACTAACCTCTCAATGCTGAGCACCTAGCAAGGCAGTTGTTAGTACCATTTTTATAAATCTTTGGTATGACTCTGCTGGGGTTCATACTCACAACCTGTATTTGAGGCAGACGCTCTAACAACTAGGCCACCACAGCGTTCCTCCAATAATGAAAATGCAACAAATTTTCATGTGACTTGCTAGTAATCTGTGTTCTGAATTTTTTCCAAAATTTTTAATTTACCGCAAGCACACAAAGAAATATATATATATTGACAAAGCACATCAATAAACTGCTCTCATTTGTAATGAAAGTAAAAAAACAAACATCTAATGGCATTACAAGTTAATATGCTATTCAAGAAAAGCATCTTTGATCATTCCCCAGCCATTTGAAGATGTTAGGACTGCATTCTGGACCATTTATGAGAGAAATTAACCTTGAACAAAACAGAATACCTGGTGGAGACCAAAAACATCACATGATAGTATGTGTATCACTTCCTTTATAAACAAGCCATTTCGTCTACTCTGCAAATGTTTTTCTACATGATTAAGTTGCAGTACTGTACCATTAGCAACATAGGAATAAATCATCACAACACTTAAATATTTCATCACATAAATGGAAAATTATTACTTCAGAAGAAAAACTAAAAGCTATTTGACTCAACAACAATGGGGAGGGTTCAAAAGTTCTCGCCAAAAAATTTGATGTTGGACAGACTCAAAAAAACCAACATCGTAACACATAAGGAGAATATTCTGCAGCACTGGGAAAATGGAGTAAATGGAAACAGAATGATTCTAAATGCCAATCAATGTTTGTACCAAGATTTCAATACTATTTCTGAATTGTTTTGCAACGTGCATGCCAACAATACGCCACCTGCATTTCACACTTAAGAATCAAGAATTATCAATGCATGTTCACTTGAAATAAAAGTCTATTCTTAAGACAAGTCCTATGGTTCCATAGAAAGATTATCATTTATTAGGCCTTTAAATTCATGGACTTTGAAAGAAGTCCTATCCTTTCCAAAGAAAGATTATCACTTATCAATGCATGAAGTCCTATGCTGTCCACAGAAAGACACTGACTCTTACTAAACAGCAATTTATCCTGGAATGTGAAGGAAAAAATTCCTTGACACTGAAATTAAATATGTACAACAGAATTTACAATATTGATCATAATAAGGCATTTTATAGTTT
Source organism: Megalonaias nervosa (assembly GCA_016617855.1). Classification (NCBI taxonomy): domain Eukaryota; kingdom Metazoa; phylum Mollusca; class Bivalvia; order Unionida; family Unionidae; genus Megalonaias; species Megalonaias nervosa. The sequence goes on from JAECUM010024700.1 coordinate 28,936, forward strand.
CTGGTGAATTTATGAAAAAAGAAGAATGAATCCAATTAAAATTTTCCTTAATTTTTCTTGTTTTTGACAAAAATTTTCTTTTCTTACTGGAAAATGTCTTGTGAGATATTTTCTTCAGGTGTCAAAATTGTATACTTTTGAAACTTTTTAACAGAATTGGTGAAAATTATTTTGAATGGTGGACTGCTGTAAAATCTGGGTGTTTTCTGTTTGAACTCATATCGCTTCAATTTTTCAAACTTTATGAACAGAGGATACAGAATCAATCAAATCTGCCAAAACAAATTGCTTATTGCGAACACTTCTGTTTAATATAATGCTGAAATATTTGCAAAGATTCATTGTTTTTTCTAGATGATAAGAGAGATTTTTGACTGTGCATTGATTAATTTAATCAAATCTGCACTCTATTTGCAACTGATATGGATTCAGAATTCATTTCATTTGTGTTTCGTTTCATTTGGATTTCATTCATGCTTGAATTTCAGCTGCTATCTCATTGTTCTTCATTTCCAATCTCAGACATACATTGTGACTTGACACCAGGACTGGCCTGGGTGGGTACTAGACCTGGAACGTTTGCTTTAGTAGTCTAATGCTCTACCAGTGAAGTTATTGCAGCTCCCAGAAATGAATAATACATACACTTGATGTAGCTAATTTGACAGTCCTTTTAGGTCAGAAGTAATGTTCCCAGCTCCTATGAATTCCTACCTTGGTCTCTCTACAAACTTCTCCAACAACATGACCTGATCTCCAAAGGACTTCATGGCTTCTCTCTTAGCAGACTCCAGCTGCTCATCAAACTCTGATTCTTTCATGGCAATTCTCATTCCCTAGAAATTATTATTCAGACATAACTATGAATGGCAAATTCAGATATGATAGACAATTAACTCATAAGAACCAATACATTTTTTCCAAACTTTAGAAAGTGATGCCAAAATAAAACTCACAAACTGGAAGATTGTGGAGCTTATTCTGACTCTATTCTTTTGGATTTTAAAATATGAGAATTTAAATCCTTACTCCACACTAGTATAAAAAATGTTTAGTTCAGAAAAAAAAAAACAGAACTAGCTCTGACTTTTAAAAAACATGAAGATGACCATATATTGCAAGGAGAAAAGGCAAATGCTCATTCTGAAAAGTAAATTCACAAGACATCAAAGCTTGATACATGTAAAATAGCTATGTGTGTATTTTTGTGTGCCCAAACAATCAACATTTAAAGTATTACTTTTCCACCTCCTCCTCTGACTGCCTTGATCATCACAGGATAGCCAATCCTAGTAGCTTCCTTTTTCAATCTGCCATCTGACTGGTCCTCACCATGGTAACCTTCTATTATGGGAACCCCAGCAGCTGACATGATGGCTTTTGATGTGCTGTATAATATTAAGGACACTTTAGTCTTTACGTACAAATATGTGGCAAAGTGTCATGTCCCTGCATGTTTACCAGTTGTATATCTTTAAGTGCAAATATGTGGCAAAGTGTCATGTCCCTGCATGTTTACCAGTTGTATATCATTAAGTACAAATACATGGTAAAGTATTATGTCCCTGCATGTTTACCAGTTGTATATCTTTAAGTAAAAACAGGTGGCAAAGTGTCATGTCCCTGCATGTTTACCAGTTGTATATCTTTAAGTAAAAATATGTGGCAAAGTGTCATGTCCCTGCATGTTTACCAGCTGTATATCTTTAAGTACAAATATATGGCAAAGTGTCTTGTCCCTGCATGTTTACCAGTTGTATATCATTAAGTACAAATACATGGTAAAGTATTATGTCCCTGCATGTTTACCAGTTGTATATCTTTAAGTAAAAATATGTGGCAAAGTGTCATGTCCCTGCATGTTTACCAGTTGTATATCATTAAGTACAAATACATGGTAAAGTATTATGTCCCTGCATGTTTACCAGTTGTATATCTTTAAGTAAAAACAGGTGGCAAAGTGTCATGTCCCTGCATGTTTACCAGTTGTATATCTTTAAGTAAAAATATGTGGCAAAGTGTCATGTCCCTGCATGTTTACCAGCTGTATATCATTAAGTACAAATACATGGCAAAGTATTTTATCCCTGCAAGTTTACCAGTTGTAAATCTTTAAGTAAAAATATGTGGCAAAGTGTCATGTCCATGTATGTTTATCAGTTATTCAGTATGACCATCTCCATCACTCACTTTCTTAATGTGGGTATCAAAATTTGAAACATTTAACAAAGTTCGATGAACCTGTTCAGTTCTTATGTTACAATGTAGTATGTATACCTTGAATATTGTAGTATGATGAGAATAAACAAGGATGCAAGTACAACAGTTCCGTATTGACAGAGTTGGACTATGTGATTATTTTTACAACTGGAAATCAAAAAATTTGTAACAGACATATTTTTGTAAATTTTGTAAGGAAACTGAATTTCCAAAAATTTCATTCATGGTAACAGCAACATAGTAACCAGGTCAGGGATCACACTGAACTTTACTTTTTAGCAAACTGACTTCTCTCTTCTATCAAAATAGAGGAAAGTGACTGGAAACAGTGAGGGTGAATTAGTGCTAAAACTTGTAATTGCAAAGCAAGTTCATCAAAATTTACTGTTTTACTGTCTCTGTGAGTTAAATAGTAATATAAATACACACAATACTCATTATAAATTCTGAAAATATTAAAAAAATGTTCAATCCTGATTCTGCCACAGAACCTCCTTAACAGCATCAGATGGCTGTCTTGAAAATAGCTGTTTCACTAAAAAGTTCCTTATACCCAATGGCAAATCATCTCATCCCACTTTAAGTTCTGGTGAAATATTAGACAAATTGATCAATCTCTTCAGTTTCAAAGGAACAGGGCCTCCAAGCTACGATACTGGCTCAAAATATTGTGAAAAATAAAAATTCTTCATAGATCTAACTTCCTTCATATATAACAGCAAAAAACAGTCAAAAATCTCTTATGGAACATTTTTAGAATGTTAGCAGATGTGATGACATCAAAAGCCAGTATAATGTGAACCTTATAAAACATAAAAATGCTGAATTTCTGCCAAATCAAACTTTCCATACATGGTTTAATTGTCCCAATTAATGAGTGACAACATTAAAATTTCTTTAAAGAACCCTTGAATAAAACATCAAATTCACAGTGGTCTATTTGAAATGTTTATACCTAAATTTGCCTGAATTAAACAAAAGTTAATTTTAAATGTTCAGTCTGAACAAAATTATTATCTAAAAATGTGTGTAAAATCTGTTTTTATTTGCATTTTACATACTGTAATGTATTTATGCAGTGCAACTCTGTGGTACATCTGTTTAGTAATTGCATTTTACATACTGTAAGGTATTTATGCAGTGTAACTCTGCAATCCATCTCTTTGGTAATTGCATTTTACATACTGTAATATATTTCTGCTGTGTAACTCTGTGGTCCAGCTGTTTGGTAATTGCATTTTACATACTGTAAGGTATTTATGCAGTGTAACTCTGCGATCCATCTCTTTGGCAATTGCATTTTACATACTGTAATGTATTTCTGCAGTGTAACTCTGTGGTCCAGCTGTTCTCTTTGGTAATTGCATTTTACATACTGTAATGTATTTCTGCAGTGCAACTCTGCAGTCCAGCTGTTTGGTAATTGCATTTTACATAGTACTATAATGTATTTATGCAGTGTAACTCTGCCAGACATCTGTAAATGTATTTGTTTGTATTTAGACATGATTCTCTTCAATGGCACTGTGGAAAAGCAACACCTTGCAATGATGACTTAAAGAATTCAAGTTTAGTGAAAAAAGCTTTTATAAGAGTGGACAATGAGTTGCTAGATCTTCAAGATAATCAGAAGCAAATGAATGCACCACAGTGACAAGACAACACGTACCAATTTAAGGTAATGATTATCTCCTTTGTGATCAAATGAATCAGATAAACACATCACAGAGATAAAACACTAAAATACCACTTTAAAGTGATCATTATCTCATTTGGGATCAAATAAATCAGACACTACAGTGACATGACACCACAATGACAAGACAAAACAGTGACAAGACACCACATACCAATTTAAGTTAATGATTATCTTCTTTGTGATCATATGAGTTAGACACCACAGTGACTAGACACAACATACTAATTTAAGGCAATCATTATCTTCTTTGTTATCACATGAATCAGATGAACACATCATGGTGACAAGACACCACAGTGACAAGACTTACGAATTCAAGTTTATTATTATCTCCTTTGTGATCAAATGAAGCAAATGAACAAATCACAGTGACAGAACACCATTTACCAATTTATCATAATGATATTTTTTTATGATTACATGAATCAAATGTACACACCTCAGTGACAAGACACCATATACTAATTTAAGGCAATCATTATCTCCATGGTGATCAAATGAATCAGAAACCAGTGACAAGACACCACATACCAGTTTTAGGGAATCATTATCTCCTTTGTGATCAACGAATCAGATGAACACATCACAGTGACAAGACACCACAGTGACAAGGCACCATATAACAATTTAAGATAATGATCATCTTGTTTATGATCGCGTGAATCAGATTAACACACTAAAATGACAAGACACCACAGTGACAAGACATATCAGTTTAAGGGAATCATTATCTCCTTTGTGATCAAATGAATCAGACAAGACACCACAGTAACAAGACACCATTTACCAATTTAAGATAATGATCATCTTTTTTAGGATCAAATGAATCAGATTAACACACCACAGTGAAAAGACACCATAGAGCAATTTAAGGTAATGATGACCATCATCATACATGTCCATAACTCAATTCCTCTGTAAAATATTTAGTCAAATTTATGATCAGTATCTTGCTGTTAGCACAAAAAACTCATTTCAAGAAGAGCTTTAATCCAATGATGATCATATTAAAGTTTAAAAATAATTAGCATGCAAAATTTGACCAGAGTTTTTTTACCCAGTAATGAGACGTTTTATGAAGGCAGGGTCATTGATTGATCATAGAAATGTAAAGCAAATGTGTTACAGCCATACTGTCTAGACTGGCTGACTCTCTGGCAGTCTGCATCACAAAAAATGGTAGAGGCGACGGATGCCTTTCACTTGCCTACCTCTTGATACCCATGTCTCTGATGGCGGAAGCTGGTGGCCCAATAAAGATGACTCTCTCCTTGGCACACAGTTCGGCAAATTCCATATTCTCTGACAGAAAGCCATAGCCTGGATGAATGGCCTGAAATATCATCAAACATGATCATCATTACAATTTTGTAGACAAAACAGTGAAGATGCACAAGATAACAAGATACCCACTATTAGTAAATATGGAAATTTCCACTGTAACTGTCCAATGTGGCTACATGGACATTAAAATTTTATGGTCTGTTGTTTTTAATGCATATTGATGTTGAATGTAAAAGCAAACAACAATAATTTTTTAAATGTTGAAATGTATGCAGATAAAAAATATCAGGGAAGATTATCAGATTGCCAAATAAATAAATTATTAGAAGCTTGTAAGCAGAATTTTTGAGGGTATGTGTTATTAAACAAATACCTGCTAGATCAATAAAAATGGATTTGAAAAATTTTTAAGCATGCCAGTATGACTAATGATCATGTACATAGAGACTTGCAAAATTTGTATGATGAATTCAATATTGCTATTTCAATGGGAGAGTTGAAAACAGCAAGGAAAGATTAAAGAATGGTAAAAGCTTGGGCCCTGATCAAGTTAATGAATTTTTGGTACATGGCAAGGATGTTCTACAGCCATATCTACTTTATATCTGTAATGTAAATTTCAATACTAGTTGCTTCCCTGACATTTGGTCTGAGGTTATTACTGTTAAACCTATTCATAAGAAAGGTTCTGTAAAATGGCAGAAAATTACAGAGGTATCACCCTTTTGAGTTTTCATGGGTAAATTGTTTACTATTTTTTTTAACAACTGACTTGTTAACTGGGCGTAGGTTCACTGGGTATTTGTCAACGCTAAGACTAGTTTAGGAAAAATATGTCCACAACTGATAATATTTTTCAAATTCATGGATTAATATCGCATTATATCAATTCAGGTTTCTAAAAAAAGGCACTTTTATGGCATAAATTACATTAGGAATAAGAGGTAATTGACATCAAGTTTGCAAAGTGAGGTCGGTTATGGAAGGAGCTGCCATCTCCAAGGAGTTAAAAATTCCAGCAAAAGACAATTGCGGCTAAACATCTAGGTATTCATGGAAAGAAAATAATTAACAATTAAAATATAATGCCTGGACTCCCATTTAATGATAGATGTTGATCTCTATAATGTCTGGACTCCCATTTAATGACAGATGTTGATCTTTTAATGCCTGGACTCCCATTTAATGACAAACGTTGATCTCTATAATGCCTGGACTCCCATTTAATGACAGATGTTGATCTCTATAATGTCTGGACTCCCACTTAATTATAGACTTTGATCTCTTCATGCCTTGACTCCCATTTAATGGCAAATATTGATCTCTATAAAGCCTGGACTCCCATTTAATGATAGCAGTTGATCTTTTAATGCATGGATTCCCATTTAATGATAGTTGTTGATCTCTTAATACCTGGACTCAAATTTATTGATAGATGTTGATCTCTTAATGCCTGGACTCCCATTTAATGTCAAATATTGATCTTTTAATGCATGGATTCCCATTTAATGATAGATGTTGATCTCTTAATACCTGGACTCCGATTTAATGATAGATGTTGATCTCTTAATGCCGGACTCCCATTTAATGATAGATGTTGATCTTTTATTGCCTTCACTCCCAATTTGATGATAGATGTTGAGCTTTCATTGCCTGGACTCCCATTTGATGATAGATGTGGATCTTTTAATGCATGGATTCCCATTTAATGATAGATGTTGATCTCTTAATACCTGGTCTCATATTTAATGACATACGTTGATCTCTTCATGCCTGGACTCCCATTTGATGTCAGATGTTGATCTTTTAATGCATTGATTCCCATTTGATGACAGATGTTGATTTTTTAATACCTGGATACCCATTTGACGATAGATGTTGATCTCTTAATGTCTAGACTATCATTAAATGTGAGGCCAGGTGTTACGTGTCTAGGCTCGTACAAAGTAACAAAGAAAAGAGTGAAGCCAACAAGCTTTGTAAAATTAACAAAATAATTTATTTACCTAGAAAACAAGGTAAAAATACGAAAAAGAACTTATGGTTTGTGAATCTAATCCAAAATTAATCCTAGAATTTAAAAACATAAGTCCTATCACTAAAAAGTTCTAAATGAATCAGAGTTCGAATCCCGATGAAGTTCCAAGATGGAAGGCAATGACGTCTTCTATAACCTGTTTTGTGTTGTCATTTCAACAGTTCCTTGTTGAATCACTAAAGTTAATATTCTGGCTTCAGAATTCCGAATAATTTCCAATAAATGTCTTTGTCCAAGAATTTTGATGAGCACTAGATATTTCCAGGAAATTTAAATTATTTTTAAAAAAAAATTCAACTCGAACTGGTCACAACACAAAATACCTTTGAGCTCCGAAGGTATGAATTACGACTAAATTAAATCACTATAAAATGTTAGTTTTAAACGCAATTTTAGGTCACGTGATGGGGTCACATGGTCACTTAGTTTGAACGGCGTAGTAAGACCATAGGCCAGCTGACATGTACGCCATGGATGAATTTTATTCTACTGAACAAATCTATAAGATTGAAAAAAAATTTAAAAAGTTGTTTACATAGAACTGACATGCAACTGACATGCAAGCCAAGTATGACCTTGATAACGACCAATGATTTTCACTCTAGGAAAGAAATTTTAAAAAAGTTGTTTACTAATTCTGAATCAAAGTCAGGAACTAGGTCAGCTAAAAGTACAATGTAGCAATACTGGTTATTTACTGAACTGAACTGAATTTTCTGGAAAAATGTCAAATCCAGTGAATAAAGTTATCATTACAATAACATGTAATGAAATAAAAATAAAATAAATTTTTTTTAAAACTAACACACAATTAAATTAAATATACGTAACACTTCCCCCCATAAAGAAAAAGAAAGATTTATAAAATAAAGCTTTCTTTTTACCATATGTTAATTATACGTGAGGTAAAAAATGACATAACAAGAATTCTTACGCATTATATAAAGTGTACACGAAATAATATTTCTATACACGGGAAAGTGCATCTGCTATTAAATTGTCTTTTCCCATGATGTGCCTGATGTCAATATTATATTCCTGTAACAGCAAACTCCACCTTAATAATCTTTCATTTTTGTTTCTCATCTTGTCGAGGAAAGTAAGGGGGTTGTGATCACTATACACAACAATCGGAGAAGAAGCTAACTAAGGTAAATTTTAAAATGTTGTAATGCCAAAATTAAAGCCAAACATTCTTTCTCGATTGTTGATTAATTTCTTTGGTGCTTATTTAATTTCTTAGATAAATAGCACACTGGATGATCAACACCATTTTTATCTTCCTAAATCAATACTGCTCCAACCCCAACATCACTTGCATCAACAGTTTAAATGACTGACTGAAATTTGGAGCTGTAAGAACTTGTGCACTTTTAAGCATGGCCTTTAACTTGTCAAAAGCCTCCTGATATTTCTCAGTCCAAAGGAACATGTTTTTCTTGCTCAATAAATTTGTCAGGGGTTCAGCAATATTAGAAAAATTGGAACAAAATTTTCGATAGTATCCAGCCATACCCAAAAATTGCATCAGTTGCTTTTTACTGACAGGGACAGGGAATTCAGAGACAGCCTTGACCTTAGCATCTATAGGTTTAACTTGTCCATGTCACTCAATATGTCCTAGAAAAGTTACACAAACACGGCAGAACTCACTTTTGGATAAATTGTCAAGCTTGCATCAGTGAGTCTGTCAAAGAATTTCCGAATTGTTGCTAGATGTTTTTTCCAGGTGTTGTTGTAGATGATGATATCATCGATGTAAGCATCACAATTAACTAGACCAGAGGTAATCATATTCATCAAACGTTGAAAAGTACTTGGCGAACCCTTCAACCCGAAGGGCATCACTTTGTATTGATAAAATCCATTGGAGTCATGAATGCCAAAATTTCCTTTGCCCTTTCTGTTAGTGTAATTTGCCAAAATCCTTTCAGATGGTCAAATTTTGTGACATACTTGGCATTTCCAATTTTATCAATGCAGTCATCGATTCTTGGTAATGGAAATGAATCTGTTTTTGTCACACTGTTCACCTTCCTATGATCAGTGCACATACAGTAAGTTGTATCTGGATTCTGAACAAGTATACATGGTGAACTCCAGTAACTTTTACTGGGCTCTATGAAATCATTCTCCAGCAAATACTGAATTTCCTTTTTCAAGTATTCCTGTCTGAGAGGGTTCATCCTGTATGGGTGTTGTTTCACAGGTTTGGAATTTACAATTTCAACATCATGAAAAATTTTGTTTGTCCTCATAGGAACATCTGGAAATAAGTGCTTATATTCAAATAATAACTGTTTAAATTCATTCCTTACTTGTTGCAAATGTAAAAGTTTCTGGTCCAGATTATTCATAATTTCCAAAGATTTGTTGCTCCAAAATCAGTAGAAACTGATTGAATTCCTTCACTTAAATCCTCAGTGAGTGGGACAGGTAGAACTAAATTAATTGCATGATTTACCTGGCTATCTCTCTCTATATACTCCTTTAAGATGTTCATGTGGCAAAGTTGTTTTTGTTTTCACCTCCCAGGAGTATTTATGATGTAATTTAAATCATTTACTTTCTTTTCAACTGTGTATGGACCATAATACTTGGCCTGAACAGGATTTTGTGGAATGGACAAGAGAGCCAAAACTCTATCAACAGGTTGAAAACTCCTTTCCTTTGAGTTTTTATCATACCTTAATTTCATTTTTGACTGAGTAGAGTGCAGATTCGCTCTTGCGACCTCACAAGCCTTTGACAACTTATACTTAAAACTAGAAACATAGTCAAGAAGATTAAGTTCAGTATCTTTGTTAGAAAGAAATTTCACTGTCAACAACTTCAATGGTCCACGCACAATGTGTCTGAAAACTAGTTCAAAAGGACTGAATCCTAAAGATTCTTGAACTGACTCCCTAACCGCAAACAACAGTAAATGAATGCCTTCATCCCAATCTTTACCCGTATCAAAGCAATATGATCAAATCCTATTCTTCAAAGTCTGATGACATATTTCTAAAGCCCCTTGGCTCTCAGGGTGATAGGCATTAGATTTGAACTGTTGAATGCCGAATTCATACATAACTTGCTGGCAAATTCCAGACATAAAATTTGACCCTTGATCCAATTTGACAGATTTGGGAAGGCCAAATTGAGTAAAAAACTTTATCAAATCTTTTACTATCGTTTTAGTTTTAATATTCCTCTAAGGAATTGCCTCTGGGAACCTTGTTGACACACACATAATGGGCAACAAGTATTGGTTGCCTGACTTGGTCTTAGATAAGGGACCAACACAATCTACCATTATTCTGCTAAATGGTTCGTCAAATGCAGGAATTGGTTGCAGATGAGCCTTAGGTATCTTCTGATTGGGTTTTCCTACCATTTGACAGGTATGACAAGATCTACAGTATTTACGTCTTCTATAACCTGTTTTGTGTTGTCATTTCACAGTTCCTTGTTGAATCACTGAAGTTAATATTCCAGCTTTAGAATTCCGAATAATTTCCAATAAATGTCTTTGTCCAAGAATTTTGATGAGCACTAGATATTTCCAGGAAATTTAAATTATTTTAAATAAAAAATTCAAATCGAACTGGTCACAACACAAAATACCTTTTGAGCTCCGAAGGTATGAATTACGATTAAATTAAATCACTATAAAACGTTAGTTTTAAACGCAATTTTAGATCACGTGATGGGGTCACATGGTCACTTAGTTCGAACGGCGTAGTAAGACCATAGGCCAGCTGACATGTACACCATGGACAAATTTAATTCTACTGAACGAATCTATAAGATTGAATAAAAATAAAAAAAAGTTGTTTACATAGAACTGACATGCGACTGACATGCAAGCCAAGTATGACCTTGATTACGACCAATAATTTTCACTCCAGGAAAGAAACCAAAAAAAAGCTGTTTACCAATTCTGAATCAAGGTCAGGAACTAGGACAGCTAAAAATATAATGTAGCAATACTGGTTATTTACTGAACTGATATGAATTTTCCGAAAAAATGTCAAATCCAGTGAATAAAGTTATCATTACAATAACGTGTAATGAAATAAAAATAAAATTTACAAAATTTAAAACTAACACACAAGTAATTAAATTACATATATGTAACACCAGGTATTATAGAGATATATTAGTTCAACTGATCACCATCTCTTGCCATGTGAGGCTTGAAAATGCCCTAAAAACTGGTACAGCCAGAACTGCAACCCTTTTGGCCATGTGACATTGGTACAAATGGTTGAAAGCAGGCAGACATATCACAAATCAAAGGTCTTCAGCCAGTACGCTTGTGTTGAATGATATTATCTTTTAATGCAGCCAGGATTCAAATGTAATTAATGATAAAAACCCAAAATATTGATTTTGGTAATGCAGGATAGATAAAAGGTGGCCTCAAAACCTTTATTAATGATTTTTGTGAATAATAAAATATTTGTATTCTGTTAATGACTTACTTTGTGTGATACTGTCATTAATGAGTAACAGATATAAGTTTCTTTTTATTTAGATTCAATAATACCTTATTGGAAAAATTTGTTTGGCATGTGTCAAGGAGAATGTTTGTTGCCATTCTTATTTTCTAAGCATATTAAGGTCTTTAATTATTAATGTCACTAAAGAAGAATTTATTAACAGAGATGTCTAAAGGTGCTGACATAGGTATTTTACAACTATTTATCATCTTTGATCTAGATGATCTAGTTACATTTTCCGAGTCAAAACAGGGTCTGCAAAAAAGGCTTACATGTTCTGAGAACATACAGCAAAAAGTGGTGCCTTAGAAACAAAACAAGGAAGGAAGAATAGCTGATACTAATTTATCCTTCTATAAAGGTTTAGAGTTAGAGGTTGGTAATAAATTTGTATTTCTTGTAATTGTTTTTAGAATAGGAGGTTCTTTCACAGCTGCTCAACAACTTTAGATGCAGAAGCTTCAGAATTATTATTTTCAATGGATAAATATTTATACAAGTTCCAAATGAATTCCAGTAGTATTACAAATAAATTTGAATACTGAATGTGCTGATATGCCTGTAGTATTGAATATGCTAATGTGCAAATGGTCTGGGATGTGACAATGTGTTAAGTCTTTTGATGTATCAAATAATATAATCCAAAATGTCTTTGAATTCACTATTATTCCAAATTAATGTTTTAGTCCAAGAATATTATTGAGCACTTTGTAATTCCAGTGAATAATCATTTAAATAGATATATAAATCCAACCAAATTAAAACCTGAACACAGCAATAAGACTGATTCTGCTTCAGATGTTAAGGCAAGAATGAGCAATTTTTCAAGTTGTTATATAAAAAGCTAAGAAACAAAAATAGAGCCTGGATGTACGTATTTTCCTTCCTAAAGCATTCAAATTTGTCAACAAGATTAGGAATTTCCTAGTGAAAAACTAATATCCTACATTCAGATAGATGTAAACATGTTTAATTCCATTGATAATGATTTGAATATTTAACCCACATTCATAAAGAAATATTAGCTACGTACACCAATAACTTGATCTGGACAAAGGTCAAGTACAAAATACAGATATACATAACATATAATCATGGAGAAAAGCCAACAAATAATACCAATTAAATATACATAACACTGGACTAAGGGTATCTCCTCAGATAATGAAAAATATATATCTGCCATATAACCCACTGCTTACTGACACAGAAAGCCATCAGGGAATGAAAAATTGGGCATCATTGGTCCAGGATTTATTAAATAGTCAAGGTATGGGGAAGTGTGGATAACTGAACACACTGGGAACATAAAGACATAAAGGTTTTCTTATCTTTGGTCAAACAATGGCTAGATGACCAAATTATCCAAAATTGGCAATCCAGAATTAGAGAATCTGCCAGAGCTAGGTTATATAGAAGTCTGTCATCACATTTTAGCTATAAAAATAATTTGGACATAGCAAATATGACAAAATTTAGAAAACAACTTTTGAAAATAAAGATGTCTGCCCATACTTAAAATTAGGGAGATGGAAGAGATCACAATGTACCCCACTAAATCATAGCTTTTGTATTATTTGCAATTTGCTGTAATATGAGTATCACTCTGTATTTGAATGTCAAGGTTCCTAAGAAAAGAATATTATAAACTCTTATTTTGGAAAGGCCCAAATATGCTGAAATTTATTAAATTACTAAATTCCATCAAATCTAGAATCCTAGGAAATCATATTCATAAAACACTAATTGAGTACAATAATATCATGAATGCAACTAAACATTACATAAAAAACAATTTATTTAATTTGTTATTAATTATTATTATTATCTTCATCTATAATCTTCTTATGATACTACTAAAAGCATGATATATTGATAACACTTTTTCCATCTCTTCCCGAAAGATCTCGTGTTTATGTGCATGCATGTGATTGAAAAAAGAAATTCTAGTGTATTGTGTATATCACACATTAATGGGTTGTATATTTTTTATCTTATTCCATGTATATATGCATGCAAGTGTGTGTGTGTGTGTGTGTGTGTGTGTGTGTGTGTGTGTGTGTGTGTGTGTGTGTGTCTTTAGTATCAACTAAATATTGGTATGTGATCCATTTGTCTCACTATATACATAAAAAATTAAACCATCAATCTCTGTAACACACTTAAATATAAATGTATATGCATGCTGATGGTTGATTGGCTAAATAATGATCATATTTAACAAGTAATGTATTTTTAAGATACTAATTTTAAATTATTTGATATATTTGAATAAGAAAGAATTTCAACACAAAAGAATTCTTTTTAGTATAGATTTATCGGGGATTTATAAAAGTGAAAACAAAAGTTTAATTTACATATTTTAACTTACCTGCGCCCCTGACTGTTTTGCTACACTTATGATCTTCTCTTTGCACAAGTAACTTTGGCCTGCTGCTGGTGGACCAATGTGATAGGCTTCATCTGCCTAAGTAAAATAATCAATAAAAACATTCATGAAGTAATTATTCTAACAAATTAAGTAAATATGAAAGCAAAATGATAAAGCACATTTGCCAATCAAGCTGAAGTTAGATTAGGGAAAACTGATGATTAAAGACAGAAAGAAGAACAAGGACAAAACAGAAACTTGGCAAAAATAAAACACACTAAACGGACCACTACTTGATATGAGTCTCATTTTGTGGCCACACAACTAGCTATGATGTCATAGTGTCAATGTAGTTATGTATTATTCAACACCGTACAAATCAACAAATAAAACTACTGTTAAAGACAAAAAGATGAATGTAGTTAAAATCTACTGCCTAAGTAGAGTTGTTTTTCAGAAAGTTTGGATAACGATAAAGTTATTAAGGTAAATTACATTGTTATGTTTATGCTAACTGTACATTGTCTAACATGACTGATAACACAAGATTCTCACAGTAATTCCAAATTAGGCTTTCTTTACCATATTTGATTATTCTACTATATGTTATTCAATGCACACCATATTTACTATGATGCTGGCATGACTTTAAACAAAGAGCCTGACTCAATGCAATTTGTTTGCCATGGCCTTAAATAATGGAACTTGTGTTGGGAAACCCAATTCAAGTGGATTGGCAATCAGGGGACATAACTTCTCAAAATGATGACATGGAATGCTTGCAGTCCACTGATCAGTATAAAGGTGCATAACAAAATATCATTCAAATCTGGATTTCCTAAGAAAGTTAGGGCTACAGAAACCAAACAGAAACAGGCTGTCAGAGGTTATAACTTTTCTAAATGATTATGTGCAATGCTGGAAATTAAACTTGTTCAGTCTCACCAGTATAAATCTGTATGCCATAAATTAATACTGCAGAAATTGAAGTCAGGTGGATCGGCAATCCAAAACAATGAAAATCAAACTCATTCAAAGTTTCAGCAATATATAGCCCCATACTAAATTTGTTTAACTCCAACAAACCTAGATGAAGCAATGCTACAGCAACTAAAGCCAGGAAGATAAGCCATCAGAAGGGATAACTTGAGTGATGTCTTGGAGCCTGGAAATCAAACTCATTCAAGGTCTCAGCAACATAAAGGCTACAATTAATTCTGCAGAAACTGAAGTCAGGAGGGTAGGCAGTCAGTGTACATACCTCCTTTAAATGATGTCTTTGAACACTACAAATCAAATTCATTCAAGGTCTCATCTCTATAAACATCCATACCATATTTGGTTCAAATCCAACAAACCTTGGTAATGTTATACTTTAGAAATGAAAGTCAGGATGACAATCAATTAGAAAAAAAAACAACTCCTGCAATTGGTGTCATGGAATGCTGGGAATCAAACTTATTCAGTGATTCTTCAATATAGAGATAACTGTCAAATTTGGTTGAATCCATGGTAAAATTTTGTAGAAATAAAATTAGAGGCATAAGTAAATATGGGTCATAACTTCTCTAAATGATGCTGAAAAATGCTGGAAATCCACCTCCAGTAATTGACATCATGGAATGCTGGAAATCCAACTCCTGTAATTGACATCATGGAATGCTGGAAATCCAACTCCTGTAACTGACATCATGGAATGCTGTAAATCCAACTCCAGTAATTGACATCATGGAATGCTGGAAATCCAACTCCTGTAACTGACATCATGGAATGCTGGAAATACAACTCCTGTAACTGTCATCATGGAATGCTGGAAATCCAACTCCTGTAATTGACATCATGGAATGCTGGAAATCCAACTCCTGTAATTGACATCATGGAATGCTGGAAATCCAACTCCTGTAATTGACATCATGGAATGCTGGAAATCCAACTCCAGTAATTGACATCACAGAATGCTGGAAATCCAACTCCTGTAATTGACATCATGGAATGCTGGAAATCCAACTCCAGTAATTGACATCATGGAATGCTGGAAATCCAACTCCAGTAATTGACATCATGGAATGCTGGAAATCCAACTCCAGTAATTGACATCATGGAATGCTGGAAATCCAACTCCTGTAATTGACATCATGGAATGCTGGAAATCCAATTCCTGTAATTGACATCATGGAATGCTGGAAATCCAACTCCAGTAATTGACATCATGGAATGCTGGAAATCCAACTCCTGTAATTGACATCATGGAATGCTGGAAATCCAATTCCTGTAATTGACATCATGGAATGCTGGAAATCCAACTCCAGTAATTGACATCACAGAATGCTGGAAATCCAACTCCTGTAATTGACATCATGGAATGCTGGAAATACAACTCCTGTAATTGACATCATGGAATACTGGAAATCCAACTCCTGTAATTGACATCATGGAATGCTGGAAATACAACTCCTGTAATTGACATCACAGAATGCTGAAAATCCAACTCCTGTAATTGACATCATGGAATGCTGGAAATCCAACTCCTGTAACTGACATCATGGAATGCTGGAAATCCAATTCCTGTAACTGACATCATGGAATGCTGGAAATCCAACTCCTGTAACTGACATCATGGAATGCTGGAAATCCAACTCCTGCAATTGACATCATGGAATGCTGGAAATCCAACTCCTGTAACTGACATCATGGAATGCTGGAAATACAACTCCTGTAATTGACATCATGGAATGCTGGAAATCCAACTCCTGTAACTGACATCATGGAATGCTGGAAATCAAATTCCTGTAATAGATGTCATGGAATGCTGGAAATCCAACTCCTGTAATTGACATCATGGAATGCTGGAAATCCAACTCCTGTAATTGACATCATGGAATGCTGGAAATCCAATTCCTGTAATTGACATCATGGAATGCTGGAAATCCAACTCCTGTAACTGACATCATGGAATGCTGGAAATCCAACTTCTGTAATTGACATCATGGAATGCTGGAAATCCAAATCCTGTAACTGACATCATGGAATGCTGGAAATCCAACTCCAGTAATTGACTTCACAGAATGCTGGAAATCCAATTCCTGTAATAGATATCATGGAATGCTGGAAATACAACTCCTGTAACTGACATCATGGAATGCTGGAAATCCAACTCCTGTAATTGACATCACAGAATGCTGGAAATCCAATTCCTGTAATTGACATCATGGATTGCTGGAAATACAACTCCTGTAATTGACATCACAGAATGCTGGAAATCCAATTCCTGTAACTGACATCATGGAATGCTGGAAATCCAACTCCTGTAACTGACATCATGG
>JAECUM010024701.1:0-46035 GCA_016617855.1 Megalonaias nervosa
CAGAACGAACTTGTACTCCTCATGCCTTTCATCTTATGGATGAATAGGTCACTCATTGGCAAGGATGATGTAATTCTTGTCCTTTTCTTGTATTTGAGGTGCAATATTTGTTGCAAATAGTGCTTTAAGTCGTGTGTATATGTCATAACTATCTTTACCTTAGATAAAATCTGTAAGAAATTGTTTATTTATAAATAGAGTAACAGAGAGAAGAGATCGAATATATTTAAATAACATTTTAAATGCGAAAGATTATTGATCAAAACACACGGCCTGATCGCGGCACTAGCTCTTTGAAGAAAAGATATAAGACCCTAATATAGTTATCTGGACTATTCAGTGTTTGCTTTTTACTGCAATATGCACTAACGAAGATAAAACACTGATCATGGCTAAAAGTTCGTTGCATATGAAAACAAGCAGATCTGTGTATTATGGAACTTAGACCCCGGTTCGGCCATCGTTTTCCCTGAGTACACAAATCTTCGTACCCTCTTAACTAAGGGCACATCCTCAGAAAGGATGGAACCAAGCCGTAAATATAGCCATTCGTGATTAGCTGACACATGTTGACTGTGTACTTAGATGTGAATTTAATTCCTTGACCAATACAAGAATGGTTCTGATTTTTTCCATTATAAGTAGAAAAATAAATAAATAGTATAAAAAGGTTTACAATTGAACCTTCTACATTTTGACGTAACGGTTCTCGCAAACCATATAAAATTCAACCTTTTTCATTATGCTTGAAGAGAACGAATATATGAGAAAAGCAAGATTAGCATGATAATGAGGATATGAGAACGTCTTACCAGTTCTCGGTTAGCAGTTTATTTGGATAGGTCGATGAGGACAATGGTATGAAGGATTCCTTAGATAATAGACTTTGTCTTTTTCATTAGAGTTAATGGAAGGGGGTAGCGTTAGGGTTATGGACTATTTTGTCAAGATTTCGGTAATGGCTGGGCATTATTGGATGGGTTTTATTTTTTTGTTCTCTTTAGCTGCACGATCACGCTATTTTTCCAAGTTCTTGAATACTGTATATTAGAACCGTGGATGCATACTGCGTATTTTCCTTTCAAATTATCATCCTTCACTGCCATCTTAAATCTCTGATAAATGGAAACAACAACTGACTGAGCACATTTTGAGTATTATCTCAATGACTGTTGTTTAAGTTTATAAACGAACATCGGCATCAAGCGTTCATGACATAATAGTCTTATGAGTGTGCATGATAATATACAAATGAGCGTGAAATCCATTTTCCTCCACAATTTATAAACCTGACTGGATTCATTCCGCGAATCTCTTACCGGAAACTGCTACTAATCGCTGCAGTCATTAGTATCAACCTAAATGATTAATCATTCTTTATTATTCTTTCTCCTGTAAATCGTGATACTGCTGCGATTAGGCGAATGTCACCATCTGTTCTCCTCATTTCTACACAATTGGTACTGACGTTGTTATTCTTTCATGAATTCTTATGGACTGATTATCAGCTGCAGTGATCACATTTTTATACGTCGAGATATTGTGCAGTGAGAATCCCGTATCTCGAAGCTCTCGAATATCATTTTTATATACCACCCCCACCAACACCATAATCAAATTTAACTTTGGAATCTGCCTTAAACAGTTTCACATCACACTATACTCTGTATCTGTTAATAGAGGTATCACTTTCAAATCTTAATATATAGTAATAACAGGTGTTTAATTACTTTTTGGTAGAATAGTTGTTTTCGGTATAATAAACTTTGATATCTTGATTTAGTTGTGCATTGTATCGGTTACGGTTAGCTAGAACGTTCAACTGAGCAAACGTCATTGGTAAAGAGCACGGTTTGTTATATCCACAGTTAGATTTGCTGACATGCAATGCATTAACTAAATCATGAATTATTGCACATTCGTCATCGAAGGGAAATACTGCTTCTTGTTTCGGTTCACATTTTTCATCTAACTTTATTACGTTTTCGGTACCATATCTTGAACTCCTTCGTGTAACAGAACCTTGATGATCATGCCATATATTTTGCTACATACTTAAATCGGTAACATTTCAGTACCCGAGAATGCAAGCAGAAGGAACAGTTTTCCATTATAAAGCTTTACATGTATATACAAGAGAGGGATTATAAATAAATAGGCGATAGATTGGCCTCAAACTGCATAATTCTACTGTACTACTTTCCATTATTTTTGATGGCATGGCGATGAAATATAAACACTTTTCTCAGAGTTGAAAGAGTCATCATCTGTTTTAATACTCATGTGAAATAAATCACGAATGCACATTGACAATATATGCTCAATGTACTTGAGAAGACTTAATCAGAACAATAATATTTTATGATATTTTCCCTTTGAATTTCATATGCAAAGTCAGATATAACCAATCTCTTTGAAGCAGCCATCTCCTGTTCATGCAGAAGCTTTAGTAGTGTATATTTCTATAATAATATGCTTCCAGTAATCCGAAAACAAACATAATACACTGACTTTCCGAAATTGTTATCTAGATTGAAAGACCTGGAGCGGATGACATCTGAATTGTGTAAACCCCCTTTGGACGTTTTACAATAACAACGAAACACTAAGAAGAGGAAATTGAATTCCATAAAGAAGACGATTATTTCGTACCGCATGTTGTACTGCTGAATTGCAATACAACGATGGCATTTAGGATAGTTTTTGTTATATCATGATATGTATCGAAGAAAATCGGACTTTAACTGAAACTAGCTGGAAGTATACAATTAGAAACGGAGCAGGCCTTTGGAAATATGACACTATTGTTAGAAATGAGTGAAGAGAAAAGATGTATATATATATATATATATATTATACGAGCCTGAAAAGGTATACACTTTATATATATATATTAATCGTACCCAATTTCAATCAGTTTAAAATATGATTCGTCGTTGGTATATATGCAACAAAAAAACGTGCTATTTAAATTTTGTAAACTCGACATTGTTACATAATTGTTATGACATTGGTCCAATTGGCCCAAAGTCTAATTATTGAATTGCTACAAGATACTAAAAGACTGTTTTTAAAATGCAATATAATATTGCTGAGTTTCAATGAAATCAATTTTTCTTGAACTGTTTGTGCGTTTCAAAATAGTACAGTTCAGGGAAAATGGAGATGTGTTTGTTATGATTTTGTAAACATCTATGCAACTCACGTGTGAGCAAATGCACATATGAAGGGAACATGTTTATTGAACTCACAGGGACGTGCATTAGATGAAATAGTTTTAAGATATGGAGCAACATTTCCCATTTGCCTCAATTTTGTTCATAATTTTCCTTTGTAAATGTTTTGACGAACATTCAATATTGTTCGCAAGGTAGGTAACAATGAATATTTTGAGAAACGCAGAATTTACTTCAAAATTTGTAGGTAATAGACTTCAAGTGCGTTTTAAATAAACTGTTGCTAATGGGAGAAATGACCTATCTAGCGTGTGCTTTCTTACACTTTTCTGACGACTCGTTTTTGTATCACTTACGCAAATATTGACAATACGGAAAAGAAGTGATATGCTGTTTCTTTTTCATTACCTTGGACAAACACATTTTTTGAATGGAGTGGTGAATCTTAATTGATATCTTTAGTAATATCATTCAAGTAAGTAAATAACTTTAATACATGTATATAGTTTCATACAAGCCAAATTAACCCTATACACAAACAAGACACGGAAATATTACTTACATTAGTGCCCTGTTTGCTACATGCACTCTTCGTAAACTAAAGTGTTATAAATGGTCTAGCCATTAATTGAAGTAATTTTACAGTATTACAAGAATATTCAATAATATCAGTTTATTTGAGTTGCTGTCTTGAACATTATGAATACGTTTTTATACAAAACATACTAATTCATTTTACTTTTGAGTAAGAAAGTACGTCTGATATCTATTTCTTAAATGTATTTAGTATTACCTCAGGCAAGGTATCAACAAAACTTCCGTTACTAATGGTGTCAAAGACAATCTTGAATGGTACATTTTCCTGGGATCACCAAGAGCAAATATTGTAGAAAAGATCGATTAAATCCATCGTCGTGGTGCAAAGGGCCTAGAAGTGATTACCATTTCAGATTTGCACAAGTAGATGGAGAAGGATACTCGGATGTGGATCTTAATAAAGGTTAGACATTAATGTGTTTTATAAATATTTGATTCTTGTTTCTAGAGCATGTGAATCCTTACTTGTGCATAAATTAATGGTCAAATTTGTATCACTGATTATATCAAAGAATTACCAACTGGTTTCGAGGTGATCTTTCCAGGTGTCGTTGTAAATGATGACGTCATCGATGTCAGCGTCACACTTATCTAGACAGGATGTAATCATGTTCATTAACGTTGGAAAGAAGAAGAGGAACCTTTCATCCCCAATGGCATATCGGTCAAGTACGTATTGAGTTGCAAATTCCGACATTTGCTTTGTCTTTTATTCAGAACATAGGACATCTAACGTAAGTACAAGTGGCCTTGAATATGTTTATCAAACCCATTGTTAAGCAGGGTCCATCCGACATACCCTTTGCCTTCTTACGCGCCTCTCCATCTCAGAAAGTTATTTTTGGATACTCGCCTGTTAAGTTATTTTGAGAGACACTGACGAATAAATTAGAAGCCTTAAAGGGAGAGCATATGGAGATACTATTTTACATGGAGGAATTGTCTCAACATGGCAAACAAGATAACGTCTTCCAGATTGTTCAGAAACAAAGATAAAAAAATCTAGAGGACAGAAACTTGTGCGGGTAAAATGGAAAGAAGATAATAGATCTTTTAATGGTTGGGAGCCTGAAGCAAATATTGCGTCACTCTTATTATTTTACTCATATGTACAAATTTATATTATATAAAATTGAACCACCTGTATGCTATATGTGGACAACTTATGACAAGGGGCTCAAGGATCAATAGAAATAATAAATTTCACAGTAGTTATATTGCTGGAAAATAGTGGACGAAAAAGACGAAAGAATTTTATATGAAATAATTTGCGCTATATAAATCGTATAAAATTTAGTTTGGAAGTCGAAATTGTGAATGTAACGGAGACAAATTCATTCATGGACACATTAACAAAATGATCGTTACGCTGAATTTCAGAGAATCACTTTACTTTGGTAAACTGATTTGATGTATCTTTTCAGTAAACGAATTTGTTTGGAAATGATAACCACATTCCGTTTTTTACAGATGTTGGCAACTTCACGGTGAGAAAAGATCATAGAAGTAAACGGTTTTAGCATATAGTTTTATACAAGTCAATCAAAGTTATGCACACCTTTCTTATATAAGATTCTTGTTTTCCGGGGTGTCATTATCTTAATTAGTTCACAAATAACAACGTGAATAAGAGAGATGCACAAATATTTAACAAGACTATTAAGACGATTATAAAAATAAGTACTCTTTTCTCAGCCATAATAAAAGAAACAAATTCGATACCCAGGCCTAAAGTGTGTTGCCTCAGTCAAGGTACCAATCAAATTTCCTTATGCTTGACTATGGGGAAATAAGACATAGTTTTGAATGTGTATCATTGTACCGCTGAATTACATTAAATCTGATGTACCAACGTGTGTATAATACGAGACGAATGAAAGTCGCGTGTCTCAGATTTATTTACAGCTGACGACATCTCTACTGTTTGATGAATAACAATGTATGCCTTCATGCAAACGAACAAATATGATTTAGAATAAAGAAACCATGACCATACTAGTAATGTCTTTTGAACTAATACAAAGCTACCTCCTGAGAAATTTAGGTACGAGACTCTAAAACATGCTAATTAAACATAGGTGGCAGTGAGCTTGAGCTAAGAAAGGTGCGTAGCTTAGTCCAAGGGCAAATGGTTGGGGAGGGACACATCTCTCACATCTCTCCTAGATGCACACACACGTCCCCCCCCACACCACTGATAGAGATGCTCCTTTCTAATGTTACACTGACTAGTGCCAATCTTGCGTATAGTGTCCTTTTGCTGAAACCAAGCTATGAATTGTTGCAAGTTTTAAAATAAGGGCCTTCGACATTTGTTTATTTTTGTATTAAGTCCTAAAATGCAAAACATTAAAAGCAAAGCAGAGAGAGAGAGAGAGAGAGAGAGAGAGAGAGAGAGAGAGAGAGAGAGAGAGAGAGAGAGAGAGAGAGAGAGAGAGATGTATCATCATAAAACATGTTGATTTTTCTTCTGTATTTACAATACTTGTGCGCAGAAATTTAAATGGATACACAGTGTTTGATATTTAAAGAATACACAATGTTTTATATTTAAATTAATCCACAGTGTTTAATATTAAATTTTCATTGTTGTAGTACATTGCTTTATGCATATTAAAAAAAGTTAAAGTTTATTTAAATAGAGAATATACCCAATGCCTAAAATGTCCAATATTTTTCTAGAAATATTCCTAGCTTAACTAAATAGTTTTAATATGGAATCTAAAATAATTTTTGTGAAATGTTTAAATATTATTACTGAAACAAATATACATGTATGTGTCCAGATTTTTGTCTGATCTGTATGATTTTAATCTTGCTCATCCTTAGAGAGTTCGTAAGAAATTGGCATCCAACATGTTTAATGTCAATTATACCTTGAAGTACAGACGGAATGGAAATCTGATAACCTTGGTTATTAAGCAGGTCCATTTAAATATGTTCTTCAAATCTTACGGAAATAACAAAATAATAAAGAACACTGAGTTAAGGAAAACTCACCATCACGTAGGAGTTGACTAGCGTTCGGTCACTACATACATACACAGTTTCAGTTTTCTTACCATTGCAATGTTAGTCAGTACGTTTTATGGCACCATGCCTATGTCGACTTTGCATAGCGTATGTTTTAGGGGTTCTGTTATTTGCAGTTACTGACTGTAAATGGTATTAGATCTAGTCTTTTGGGAGGTGTCTGCTGTGGAATCCAAGCGATGTGTCGTCGAAATTCTAATAACCTAAATTGGAAAATAACCAAATAAACCAGAGTCCTTTTTAGACAATTAGTCATGAAAACGGTTGAACTTGTACAAAAAGGAAAAGTATAGAATACAGTGTATTAAATCTGGTTTTACTGTTGTGATTACTATCAACAAAGTATGCAGCGTAGTGAGACCTGGAAGAAAAAAGTGTTTGGAAGGAAGAAAATAAATCGCCGTTGTGATCACCTGAGAGAAATATACTTCTTATAAAAAGAAAACAGAATAAGCAAAGTAAATATTGTTCGCATCTTTGTTTCATACACAAGCGGATTTGCTTTATATAAATATACATCTGTAAGCAGTTCTCACGTGCTATCATCAAAATATGTACTGCCAAACAATACCTGCTTTTTGCGTATTGTGTCATGAAAGGTCAGAAAGAATAAAACTGGATTCAAAATTTTAATTTGCACTAGATGAGTCCTCATTTGTCATTGAATTGTTTCTTTAAAACGCAGAGCTATGTGTATATCGCAAATTTGATTTAGGTGCATCAAATATATTATACCTTATATTGAGTTCTAGGAGTCAGATTGGCTCCAACGAATAAGCAAACCTTCTGTATGACTTCCATTTAAGTAATGTGTATATAGCCAAACCTGAAACAGCATCTGTATCATTAGCAGCACATAACATAACATTCCTATCTCTGATAGTTTCATGGTTTTTGGCTCTTTTCCAGATGCGAGTATCCACCATGTCTAACCTGAAATCCGTTCTCTGGGAAACATAATTGTAATATTTTATCTGCAACATGCATGCATTTGTATAAATATCATATGATGGGAGATCTGCAGTAATACAACGATTTGCATTACTATCTTCTGTTAAGTATATTTGAACCAAGTGCATTCGTACCAACCCTTTTCAGTTACCACTTGAAAAATGTTCAAACATCATTCTCGTTATTAACCTGATAGTGGAACAATAGGAAAGACAATCTCGTCAATTCCATTCAAAGCATCACATGTTTCGGTGCATGTTTACATATTACAAAGATCAAGTAAAGAACGACCATAATAAATCTATTTCTCTACAAAATTACTCACTACGAAAGTTCATTAGAATGCTCTGTGTATGTATGTATGTAGCCTGGAACGCTGTATTATCGCGGCACTTAATGCTGTTATCGGTACATATTAAAACCATTCTGGTTTTGCTGTATTTTTAAAAATTGTGAAGTTTCTCTGACTTTTCCTCTATCTATTTCTATAAAAATTCTCTGTCGCTCCTATCGCTTAAATGTAAATAAACCCGCTTATGGCGGCTGACCCAGATTACCGCACCATGAGGGAACAACTCTATATTATAGTGGTATTTGCCCAACTTAAGTATGGTAGCAAGCATGTATTATAATTAACATAAATTTCAACGTACCGATAAGATGGATTGTCCACGCTTGCACTGGCTGAATAGTTTCACAAAACAAAATGATCCAATGATTAATCTGAATATACTAATAGCATGTAAGTTGCAAACCATGATAACAACAGTACAAACAAAAATTTAAAAAACAACTTTGTCAGAATTTGTCTGAATTTTAAGTGCAATGTGGAGAAAGAAATTTATATAAATAAATCTATTATTATTATTACTGAAATACTACTGATTTTAAAAGAAGTTTAACTATTATTGCTTTCCTATGCATGTAGAATAAATAGGATCATAAGCAATGTTTTTTCAGTTTTGGTCCATCTTGGCTACCCTGCAATGAAATTCCAAGTGCACCCTTGTAAGTACATTACAATACGTCCTGTATATGGCACATAATCATCAAACTGCAGACAATACACTGAGTATATTTCGTAATCAAGTTTTGTATAATATCATCAATAGAATCGCATGTATATTTAAAAAAAAAATGATGTTCATTGTTTTTCAATGTATAATTACCAAAAATGTTGACAACTTTTAGGTTATTGTGCTGTGACAGATTTGCATCCTCCCTGGCAACAGCTTTACATATTTACCTGTGTAAACAACCGATAGATGGCGCGTGTTCAAACTTATTCGTTTAATCCTATGTATGTATGTATGCATGTATGTATGTATGTATGTATGTATGTATGTATGTATGTATGTATGTATGTATGTATGTATGTATGTATGATTTTAACTGCCAATTGATAATTACTTCCGTGTGACTCGACTGAATTACCTTAGGCGACTGGAAATTAGTTTTTACTTTGAAACATTTGGGTTTATTAGATATAGTACATTTAATGTATATATGATATACATGTCAATCAGAGGCTTGCCTTGCTCGTCATTAAGCGTGATTTTCGTGTGCTTGAAATCATGACAAATCTATAACTACTACACAGCGGTTATATTAACCTTGAGAAGATAATCTGTGTGTGTGTGTTGTGATGTGTGTATGTGCGTGTGTGTTGTGTGTGTGTGTGTTGTGTTTGTGTGTGTGTGTGCGTGTGTTGTGTGTGACTTTGAAGAGAAAATGGATCTAGTATCTGGCTGCATAGTGCCTTTTGAATCAATCATAACATGCCAGTCAAGAGTTTCCAGATTGTATAGTTATGAGTATTAAGCAGAGATATATTGTTTGTCAGATGGACTTGCGGTTTACTTAAACATTGGTTGTGGGATATTACAATGTTGAAAATTACAATGCAGATTAGTTGAAATTGTTTTAACTTTGGTCAGTCAAGAAACTTTTCATATAAGTTATACTTGGCCATTCGGAGCTGCGGTATGAAATTAAAAAACAAAAAACAAAAAGAAAGTTTTGTAAAGAGTTTTACATTAACTGATACATTGCTTACAGGGAATGCATTGAGCTTTACGATAATTATTGGTAAAAGAAACAAGAAGACAAAAAGGCCCCCCTCCCCATAAAAACCCAAACAAAACAAAACAAGAACCACTAACCACTATTACATTTACAATGGAATTTTTAAATAACCTTACCTTTGCTTTACGAATACCAGTCACGTGACGAGCAGATTAAATCTGGGCTTATATTTTTTGCCATTGTAAAGAGTGTTTGTGTTTATGTTGATCAAACGTTTCTTTATAGTTCCTCACATCGAAGAGCAAACGGCATTGGCTGTTGACCAACGTGACGTGATACAGCAATATATTACAAGCACGTCTAGTAATATTAAGCCATCATAAAATTTGTAAAAGGAAATATCTTTATTTTGGCCGAATGCTTTCATTATAACCGGATCATTATTATTTCGCTTGATGTAAAGTTGAAATTGGATTAACCATTTTAGTACGACCCTTTCAAACTGAATCGGTGCATTATTTTCATGATAGAAACAAATGCATTTTCCCAACTTTTGCGAGTGAACAATACTAGAGCAAGGTATATTGAATGAATAATTCAAATATTGAAGATCATGAAATGATAATAAGCACAACACAAGCGCAAAAGCTATAGTCTATATTATAAGGAAAGAAATATTGAATACCCCCGTCTCCCAGTCACTTACATATTATTGTCCATTTTATCTATTTGTTCTGCTTTATGACGTCCGATTTATCATCTATCATTACGCTGGCAAAACATTCGGAGTACAGGTTGGGAGTATTTGTCTGTAGTACAAAGCAATTACTTTTATGTGTTGATCCTTTGTATATGGTCGATTGAATTTCTTTCGTGCATTAAAACATGCAATATTACTCATTTGATTTCTGCTTGCATTTTTGTAAGACATGATTCTGATGCTGCATTTGGTCCCTTAAACAATGTGCCATACACAACACGCCAGGTTTGAAGTCATTCATGGTTCTATTGTTTTGGGTCTGTTCAGATTTGTTAAAGAAATCAACTTACAAGATGTTAGTTTCTTTCTAGAACAGTATTCATAACGTCCTTTTCCAAATTTATCAACGTGTTAGCAGTATTACCCAGTCATTTTGATAGTTGTATACTTGTCCACAACTCAACCACGTAATATGTTCCCTCAATATTCAATCCTATTACGTTCCAGATGTACACAGCTTGTTCACCTAACATTACCTGTCTGATTTGGAACATTTTCTCTGTAAACGTAGGCAAGTACACTTTTGCAAAGATAGATTGATAAAATGAAGTCCTAATCGTCTGACTTATTTTATAGCGTGTATTTCCATAGGTAAAATATGCTTATTAAAACACAAATTAATACAGACTTTATATATATTTTTCGTTTTTGATTGCTTCAACTTGGGTTATATCTATGGAGCTCTGGTAAGTGTTAATATACCCCGGGATTAGCTCTTGCAATGCGTCTGCCACTGTTCGTTCTGGGCATATATTTCCACATTTTAGCCATTATCCTTCAGGCTGATTGCCAACAGTATCTGACTGCTATTGAGAATCGACGTCATTTACATACACCCTTTTGCCTGGCTACCTTTTGCTTTATTCCTTGCGTAATATTGAGGTAGAGTGTTGAGTTAAACATTCTCATAATTCCGTTCATTATTTTCTTTTATTGGTTTGATGTCATATATGACTGACACATCAATACTTTTCAGATCCTTTTTCAGACACTTTAAAAATATTTTTTACGTGTCAATATTTAGAAAAAGAAAATAAGGTGATATTAAATGAGATGTGTTGTGATAAACTCTGTAGTTTGAAGAGAAATGATTGACATATTTTGTAGTATACAAAGCCTTACGAACGTTAATTTCAACTTTAGAGTAAGCAGTAATTATAGAAAGAGACAGTTGAGATGTATAGCGACACTGGGACCCGATATTTCTATTGTCAGAACTGCTAGCGATAAATTTACTGTGGGTTCCATCTTTGGTAAAATATATACACGAAATTAACGGGTATCAGTGGTGATTTTGTGCAAACGCAGTGAATGGTGAAAATCTTTCTCCACGACAGAATGACATTGGTTTCTTAAAATTATTTATCACAATAGTTAAATCTCAATCATCGAAAAGATAAATGTTTTTGCACGACCAAATATGCTTTTAATATTTTATTGGTCATAAAATGTGCCCAGCAATGATAAGTGAGGTAAATATTTAATTGTATTAAAAAAGGAAACAGATCGCGATTTTCATTTCAACCTAAACATCTTTTGGAAAAAAAAATACTAAGCAACACGTTTACATGCAAACCCATGGTTATTGTCTTTATCTCCCTCCATCATTCTCTCTCTCTCTCTCTCTCTCTCTCTCTCTCTCTCTCTCTCTCTCTCTCTCTCTGTAGATACAAAGGTACAAAGGAAATAAAGAGGGTTTGGCCGATAATAGATAAAATTGCTCTAAGGCATTTAAACGGTAATGATTTGATTTAAATATAAAACTTCATATTATATATCTATGATGATTATAATTTATGTTGTATTTATCTCTCATATATATGCATGTTTGCACATCACTGTAGTAAACCATTCTACTTCTTATTAATTTGAAAGAAACCTCATGACCTGTATATTGAGAGTCGTCGAAAACCTTTACGTCTGTTTCTATAAAGAATACATTGATGGATGTTAGATTTTACTGCAAAGTGCAGAGTACATGTTACCATTCTTATTTTTCTTATCAAATTTCACATTCGCAACTCTCTCCGTAGCTTCGATATGTTAAATAATTTTCAACTAATTGAAAGAGGACTCATTCAGATGAACGAGAGTGAAATAATTTAAAAAATCGTGCGAAGTCAAAATTGGAGTCATCTTTCTCACTCCATTAGATCTCGTGTGTCTGGAGTTTCTTGTACCTCCGTTATGTCCTATTGACTTGTAGATAATGATCAGGAGTAATACATAGACTGCAAATAATATTATTCCTGTGCTTTTCTTCTGGACTAATTGTAAAAAAAGTAATTTTTAAATCACAATTGTATTACACATTTTGTTGTGCGTCATGCTTTGAAGGTATACTAAATATGGTACTGCTATTTTAATGTTAAAAGTCAATCTGAGACACTGTTTTACTGTTTAACCTGAGCCAAGGCTTGTTAAAACTGGAATCTTGTGTTCATGTCAGAAAATAAATATGCACAGATGTCCTACTGATGTTTCCTTTTTTGTTTCCATAGAAAGTGAACATCAACATCTGATTTATCTCATTCTACATGGCGAACAGTCCAAGCAACTATATTTTCTGACTTTCCTTATTCCTTTCACCTTCGGCAACATCTGTTACAAGTATCGATATCAATAGGTTACAGATGCAGATTCGGTATAAGAAGGGGAGCTTTTATCGCTCACTATTATGTCACTTATCGTCAACCTTGGAGTAAATTCCACTATTTTATCCAATTCGCGCCAAGTTTTCCAAGACCATTTAACTACTTAATTATTTTTCTTTGATGACACTATAAATGACCCCATTCTTGAAAGTAATGACTCCAGTAATGCAAATAAATCTTTCTGTTTTCGTTAAGGCAGAAAAGTAAGAGAAGTGATAGAAGGAAAAGGAACTGTACGCGATTCTTCAAATTGAACTTGACGCGTAAAGCAAACAACAGTCAAATCATTGATGTTCCGTTTTTAATGTGGTCAAAAGCATTAGCTAGTACATTCTTTTAAGGCAATGATGTAGATCAATATTTTTCACATTTTGAAAAATAAAAAATAGCGGAGAATTCAAAATGGCCAAGAGAGCACTCATCTTTTTATGATTGGCAATGCTCGTGAAGTATATACTTCACTGTTTGTAGATATATGTGATGATTATGATTTTGCTGTGAAGGAATGCATCTTGGTAAACTTATGAGTTGGTACCTGAGTCATATCACAGAGGTTTATTAATCACCAAACAGAAACTAGCCAAACCGATGTCGGCTTTGCTAAGGTAAAATAAATACTATTTGACAGGTGGCGTACATCTATATATTAAGATTATGAAAAACTTGGACAACTCATATTAGTTGAAGAATTCAAGAATTCAATGCATTCTGATGTCAAGATTTACCTCCACGAACGCCAGGTAGAAATTTTGGATGACGCTGCTCGTACAGCTGATGAATATTCCTTGACTCTTAAAGTTTCTTTTGCCAATACGTTTTCTTCTCAGCAGTTTCCCAATAAGAAACCGATTCAGTCTAATACGAATACTTACATATTTCGATTTGGCACAACTTATAAGAACCAAACGTCTGATAGGACTGATCAGCAATCCTTATCTCTTCATATGTGTACTTATTGGAAGAAAATAGGGCACAAAGCCTAGTCTGATTTTATTATGTAGAATTATGAACCTTTCATGTCGAAATGTTCTATATCACCTATTGATTACTCGACCAGTTCTATCCCTTTTACAATATTAAGTGACACAAGAGATTCTCAGGGGTTTTTATTATCAGGTACTTTGACTTTGTCTGAGAAGTATTCTTCTTCTGAAAGTGCCCTTGTTGAGTGAGTAGAGTGCGACTTTAATTTAAATTAGGCACATCAGGGGTAAAGAAACTTTAATCTCAAATGCACTTTCACGTGTATAGGAGTTCAATATTGTTTTATTTTGCATACATTTTTGTACATTCATTATACATCTTAGTGTGTAATTTTTATTATCATCATTTATGTGTTTGATTTAAATGAAAAACGAGAGGGTTGTTGCATAGGTGTTATTTGAGATAAGACATTCGTTCGGATTATTCAGCGGAAGTAGAAAATGCACATTGAACTATAATATTATTTTGGAACCATTGTGAATTATTCAAAGGAGTTTCAGACCAAGCCAGTTTGACACGTCAGGACTGTGGGGGTGGGGGTGGGTGGGGTAGGGGGCAAATATATTCTTGAATCTGAAATTTATACGGAATATGTCATTATTTTGGACCACTGTAAATTCTTCCTAACTTTTCATTTTATTAACATTTTATTAACGGAAAGTACTATCCCTGGATTCGATAGAAGAATGCTTGCTAATAGTAGGCAGAAATAATATTTAATACAAATAATACTATCATACAGATTGGATTATGACCTGGGTTCGAATCTCCGTAGAGTACGAATTAAAAATTCTCTAACCTGTATGATGGCATTAATTGTTTTAAATATTATTTCTGCCTACCATTATCAAGCATTCTACTATAGAATCCAGGGATAGCACTTCCTGTTCAGTCTGGTATATATTTACAATTCGCTTTAATTAATAATATCTTGCTTGATTTCTTTCATAAGAATCCGTTATGACTGTGGAGATAGATGAGAATTAATTACTGCGTCGTCATGCGAGTGTGCCTGCTACACAAGAGTGCATATAACACCGATTAAGTAACATCATTTTATGGAGATGTGTGCTTAGTCGTGATGGAATATGGGCTGGTGTGTGCAGTCAAAGCGGTGGGTGCCGTTTACCTGCGGACGTGGGTTCGAATCTCCGTAGAGAGCGAATTAAAAATTCTCTAACCTGTATGATAGTATTATTTGCATTATATATATATATATATATATATATATATATATATATATATATATATATATATATATATATATATATATATATATATATACATGGAGAAATATCGATATAGACGGAGAAATATCTACAAACGCAATAAGATGGATGGATGGAATATAGAAAACAATGCAAAACCTGCTTTCTGGTTATTTGTTAGTCTGTATGTCTGCTTCCCTGCATGCACATGTGCGTTTGTACGTAGTTAAGTATGTATGCATATTTGTATACTTGCATGCATGCATGCATGCATGTATTAATGTATGCATGTATGCATTGTTACGTTTCTAGGCTCGAAGAATAGTAACAAAGAAAAGAGTGAATCCAACAATCTTTGTAAAATTTGAGAAAATAATTTATTTCCCTCGAAAACAAGGTAAAAATATGAAAAAGGACTTACGGTTTATGAAACTAATCCAAAATTAATTGTAGAATTAATAAATACAAGTCCTATCACTAAAAAGTTCTAAGTGAATCAAAGCTCGAATCCCGATGAAGTTCCAAGATGGAATGCGATGGCGTTTTCGATAACCTGCTTTGTGTTATCGTGTCAACAGTTGAGTGTTGTATCATCACGAATAATATTCCGGCTTTAGAATTCCGAATAATTTCTAATAAATGTCTTTGTCCAAGAATTCTGATGAGCAAGGGATAAAGTTTCCAAGTAAAAGAAATTATTAATTCCGAAAAATAGAAAAATTCAAATCAAAGAGGCAACAAAAAATATACCTTTGAGCTCCGAAGGTATGAATTGCGACTGACTAAAATTACTATGAAACGTCAGTTTTAACCCTAAGTGAAACGCTGAATGGATCACCTGATAGGGCCACGTGATCACTTAGTTCTTCCGGCGTAGTAACACCAGACGCCGGCGATCACGTCCCCCATGGTCGAATTCGATTCTACTGAACGAATCTTACTATAAGATTAAATAATAATAAAAAAATAAAAAAAGAGTTGTTTACTACAAAGCTGAAGCTTGCTCTGAATCTAGGTCAGCAAAATATACAAAGTTTCTACTACTTTAAGTTTAACAGAACTGAACTGATTTTTCTGGAAAAATGTAAAATCCACTGAATAGAGTTATCATTTCAATAACATGTAATGAAATAAAAATAAAATAAATTTCTTTTTAAAACTAACACACAAGTAATTAAATTACATATACGTAACACTTCTCCCCATAAAGAAAAATAACGATTTATATAATAAATCTTTCCTTTTGCCATGTGCTAATTATATATAAGGTAAAAAAAAATTACATAAGAAGAAACTTATGAAATATACAAAGTGCACATCAGATAATATTTCTATACACGGGGAAGTACATCTGCTATTAAATTGTCTTTTATATTGATGTGCCTGATGTCAATATTATATTCCTGCAACAACAAACTCCACCTTAGTAATCTTTGATTTTTGCATTGATCTTGTCGATGAAAGTAAGGAGATTGCGAACACTAAACACAACAATCGGAGATGGAACTGAACTAATGTAAACTTCAAAATGCTGTAATGCCAATATTAAAGCCAAACATTCCTTCTTGATTGTTGAGTAATTTCTCTGGTGCTTATTTAATTTCTTAGAAAAGTAGCACACTGGATGATCAACACCATTCCTATCTTCTTGAATCAATACTGTTCCAACCCCAACATCACTTGCATCAACAGATAGTTTAAATGATTGACTATAATTTGGAGCTGTAAGAACTGGTGCACTTTTAAGTATGGCCTTTAACTTGTCAAAGCCTCCTGACATTTTTCAGTCCAAAGAAACCTGTTTTTCTTGCTCAATAAATTTGTCAAGGGTTCATCAACTATAGAAACATTGCAACAAAATATCCGATAGTATCCAGCCATGCCCAAACATTGCATCAGTTGCTTTTTACTGACAGGCACCCTGAAATCAGAGATAGCCTTGACCTTAGCTTCTATAGGTTTAACTTGTCCATGTCCCACAAAATGTCTTAGAAATGTTACACAAGCACGACAGAACTCACTTTTGGATAAATTGATTGTCAAACTTGCATCAGTGAGTCTGTCAAGGAATTTCCGTATTGTTGCTAGATGTTCTTTCCAGGTGTCATTGTGGATGATGACATCATCGATGTAAGTATCATAATTATCTAGACCAGAGATAATCATATTCATCAAACGTTGAAAGGTACTTGGCTAACCCTTCATCCCAAACGTATCACTTGATATTGATAAAGTCCATCTGGAGTTACAAATGCCGAAATTTCTTTTGCCCTTTCCGTTAGTGGAATTTGCCAAAATCCTTTCAGAAGGTCAAATTTGGTGACATACTTGGCATTTCCAATTTTATCAATGCAGTCATCGCTTCTTGGTAATAGAAATGAATCTGTTTTAGTCACACTGTTTACATTCCTATAATCAGTGCACATACGGAAAGTTTTGTCTGGTTTCGGAACAAGTATACTTGGTGAACCCAAGTCACTTTTAATGGGCTCTATGAAATAATTCTACAGGAACTACTGAATTTCTTTTTTTAAGTATTCCTGTTTCAAAGGGTTCATCCTGTATGGGTGTTGTTTCACAATCATTGAATTTACAATTTCAACGTATTGAACAATTTTGTATATTGTCCTTGAAACACCCGGAAATAAGTGCTCACATTCAAATAATAACTGTTTAAGCTCATTCCTTTCTTGTTGTTGCAAATGTGAAAGTTTCTGGTCCAGATTATTCATAATTTCCGAATTCAGAAGATTTGTCACTCCAAAATCAATAGTGTCTGATTGAATTCCACCACTTAAATCCTCTGTGAGTGGGACAGGTACAACTAAATTAATTGCATGATTTACCTGGCTATCTCTCTCAAAATACTGGCATACCATTACTTTATTTAGATCAGAGTACTGTTATTATAATTTAACTGATTCATTTTCCTCGTGACTTTGTAAGGGTCGTAAAATCTAATTTGAAGAAAATTTTGAAGAATGAGCAAGAGAGAAAGAACTATATTACAATACTCAAAAGTTCTCTCCATTAAAGTTCTGTGAATACATATTTTCACTTTTGACTTGAAGTGCTGAGTGCCAAATTCAAGCATTGCTTGCTGGAAACTTCCAGACATAAAATTTGACCATTGATCCGATTGAACAGATTTGGGAAGGCGAAATTGAGTAAAAACTTTATCAAAGCTTTTACTGTTGTTTCAGTTTTTATATTCCTCAAAGGAATTGCTTCTGTGAATCTTGTTGACGCATACATAATAGTCAACAAGTATTGGTTGCCTGACTTTGTCATAGATAAGGGACCAACACAATCTACCATTATTGTGCTAAATGGTTCGTCAAATGTAGGAATAGGTTGCAGATGAGCCTTAGGTAACTTCTGATTTTGTTTTCCTACCATTTAACAAGTATGACAAGATCTACAGTATGTACAGACATCACTTTTGATTTTTGGCCAATAACAGTGAGTGAAGATCTTGTGATAAGTCTTATTAATCCCTAAATGACCAGCCAGAGGCGTTTCATGGGCCAGACTAAGTATTTCCTGTCTGTAAGATTCTGGAACTACAATCTGATAGTTTACTGAAAACTCTTCACCAGTCTCTACCTCGCGAGGTCTCCATTTTCTCATAACAATTCCATTTTTAATGAAATAACAGACAGGTACATCAGTGGCTTCAGTTTCACTAATAGCCCTCTGAACAAACAGGAGATCTCATGATAATTTTCCTGTTCGACGACAAGTGATTGTCTTTTGTCACCCTGATTAGAAAAAAGAGAATAAGTAGATGAAAGAGGATCACTGTGATCAATACCTTTTGATTGATCCAAACAAGGAGTGAACGTGACCTCATCAAAAGCCTGACCAATGCATGTGTCAGCTAAAAGAATACTTTCCTTATCAAAATCATTTTCAAGAGCTTTCTTTGCCTTAGCTTTAGTAACTGCACAAGCTGGGTATAAATCAGGGAATTCTTTTTCAATTGGATCGACTTTCTGATCCAAACAAGGCTTGTCAGTTACAAGTGAATTAACCACAACCTTGTCTCCAGCTAGGTCGTTGCCTAGTAATAAATGAATGCCCTCAGCGGGTAAAGTAGACACTATTTCGACTGTCACAGGTGCTGAGACTAAGTCTGATGACAAATTTACACAATGGAGAGGAATATTAACAAAGCCTCACTGTCCTCTCTGAATAAGAACAATCTCATTGGAGGAAGACTTCTCACAGAAAAGCAAAGTAGCTGATAATAAAAGACTCTGAGAAGCTTCTGTGTCCCTTAAAATTTTAATAGGGATAGGATTGTCCAAATTACCCAAGAGTAATATAAAACCCTTCGACATGAATGGTTCATAATTCTCCATAATAAAATCAGACTGGGGTTTATTAGACCCAACTAATGTATTGCTTTCATTACATGACTGTGACTTTGACCTCTTAGAAATAAGAGCATTTGGGATAGATCTATCTTGATTATGATGCTTATATTTCAATTTGCAGCAATCAGAAATAACGTGTTCTTTCTTCTTGCATTAGGAAGAGACAGGGATTTCTGATGATGCTTATCAGAAGCGTGATTTTTAATATTTGTGCCAGATTGAGTTTTAGAAGGGCTCGTATTAGGCTGAAATACCTTTTTACCAGTAGTCTGCTAAGTAAAAGACTTGCCTACAAAAGAAACTTTGTGAGTTAGTAAATGCTCGACAGCAGCACGAGCAGCATTTTCCAAGGTTTCGAGCTTATGCTCATGAAGATTAATCCTAATGTCACTATGGACACAGTTCCTAAACCCTTCAACTAATATGAGTTGTCTGAGACTTGCGTAATCTTTGTTAACCTTTCTAGTAGTGCACCATCTATCAAATTGTTGTGCTTTTTCCAATGGAAATTCGACATAGGTCTGGTCAGTTTCTATTTATAATTCCTGAATTTGTGCAGATAAGCTTCAGGGACTAACTCCTAACCCGTCAAGATAGAGTCTTTAACCACATCATAGTCAGTACTCTGCTGTAGTTCCAGTGAAATATAAATATAACGAGTTCTACCAGTAAGTACACATTGTAAGAACAGAGTCCAGTACTGCCGTGGCCACTTCAAACTTTCAGCGACCTTTTCAAAATAAGGAAAATATGTGGCTACTTCTTTTTCCAGAAAAGGGGGTACTAGCTTGATATTTCTGAAAACATCAAAAGTAGGTGAGTGTTTTTTTTGTTGCCAGGTCTAATTATTTTAACCGTATTTGAAATTCCCTCTCTTCCTTCTCTCTTTGCATCTGTCTCTCTCTCTCTTTCTTCAAATTGCATTTGCTTTTCTTGTTTTTCTTTCTCAAATTGCATTTGTCTTTCCTCCCTTTTTATTTCCATTTGTATCATTCCTATCTGAAACTGAACCTGTCTTATCTCTAATTCCAACTTTTTTAGCTGTACTTCCATTTTGAAAATGTCCAACCAGTCCTGGGTAAAATTAAAACAAATTATCTACTTTTGATGATATTGTGAAAAAGCCTGTTGATTTCACTAAAGATTTCAAACAAAATGTGAAATAATACTTGGGATTAAAACAATTCTGAAAACTTGGGGAATTTAAATTTCAAAAACAATTTTCTGAAATATTTAACCAAACTTCATATAGCCCAAGAACGAGGCCCCAATTTTCTTTTTTGCGTGTCTAGGCTCGTACAAAAGTAACAAAGAAAAGAGTGAATCCAACAAGCTTGTAAAATGTAACAAAATAATTTATTTCCCTAGAAAACAAGGTAAAAATACGAAAATGGACTTAGAGTTTATGAAACTAATTCAAAATTAATCGTAGAATTAATAAATATAAGTCCTATCACTAAAAAGTTCTAAGTGAATCACTGTTCGAATCCTGATGAATTTCCAAGATGGAAGGCGATGACGTCTTGTATAAATTGCCTTGTGTTGTAAACGGTTCCTTGTTGAATCAGCAAGACTAATATTCCGGCTTAAGAATTCCGAATAATTTCCAATAAATGTCTCTTTCCAGGAATTCTTACGAGCACGGGATAAAGTTTCCAGGGAAAAGAAATTATTAATTTCGAAAAATAGAAAAATTCAAATGAAAGTGGCAAAAAAAAATAAATAAAATAAAATAAAATAAAATAATACTTTTAGCTCCGAAGGTATGAATTACGACTAACTAAAATCACTATGAAACGTTAGTTTTAACCCTAAGTGAAACGCTGAACGGATCATCTGACATGAACACGTAATCACTTAGTTCTAGCGGCGTAGTAACACCACACACCGGCTATCACGTCCCCCATGGACGAATTCGATTCTACTGAACGAATCTTACCATAAGATTCAATAATAAAAAAATAAAAATAAGAGTTGTTTACTACAAAACTGAAACTGGCTCTTAATCTAGGTCAGCAAAAGATCAAGTTTCTATTGCTGCGTGTTTATCAGGTTTAACAGAACTGAACTGAATTTTCTGGAGAAATGTAAAATCCAGTGAATAAAGTTATCATTTCAATAACATGTCATGAAATTAAAATAAAATAAAAAAGAAATTTAAAACTAACACACAAGTAACTAAATTACATAAACGTAACATCATGTATGCATTTGTTTATGTATGTATGTATGTATCTATGTATGTATGGATGTATGCATGCATACATTCATAATTGTCATAGCGATACAGAAGTATTTTCATGCATACATTGATGAGTTTGTTGTTAGATATTGATTTTACTTTGCGTTTCGTCTTATACAATTTCTTTTAATAAACCTATTATCAGAACCTTTAATTTACTATGGTATTTTGATTTATTTTGCTAAGCTTCTTGACTGATATTTTCATCTTGGTATTTCCGTTAGAATAAGCCAGATCTGAGAATGTCGTTTTGCATTCTCTTTCCCAATTTCGTCATTATCACTGGTCTCTTTTGTATATTACTTGGTTTTATTTTGCAATACAGCAACGTATTTTGGTTTACTATACTTATTTGGCATCCAAGTTGGTTTGCATTAGTTATTCAATATCCATTATTGTTTGCAATTGACAGGATGATCGAAGGGCAACCATGCGAAATTAAACAGTTGTGTATTTACTTTACTCTCTATTTATTTATTATTTTTGTTATCTCCGATAACCAGTTTGGCTTTGAAAGCAGCATTCAACAGATTAATGCCTGTATGTCTTTAAGGAAGCTGTCAACTATTATGTAGGTCATGGCAGACCGGAATTTGCATATTTTAGATACTAGCAAGGCATTTGATTGTGTCAAACACTGGACACTTTAAAAATTGCTTGATATTCAAGTACCCGTCTACATAGTTAGTACCTTCTTTAACAGGCATGACAAGCAGTTATACTATGTAGTTTGGGTGAAGAATATCCAGCCCCCTCCATTTAACCAATGGGGTAAGGTAGGGGGGTGTTTTTACCCGGTTGTTATATAAGATATACATAGACAAGTTCAATCGTAAATTGGGTCAGTTTCACGTGGGGTTAGATTTGACACCAAATGTGTCATTTCATATCAAATTTTAGTTTTGCTGATGACATGTCACTGAATTCGCATGTTTAAAAAAAGTATTGAAGATATGTAAATAAAACGTATTAGAGAATGATATCATCTATAATACACTAAAATCGGTATGTATGGTCTTTCAGTCAACATTTACAATTAATTTCTCCCTGTACATATTAGTGCCCATGCTCTTTATATGTCAACAGTTATCCTATTTGGGTCATATTTTATTCCTTTCGGTCGGATGATGAAGTTATGATAAGATATTACAGATGTTTGTGTACTAGAACAGACATGCTTCTACGTAAATTTAGGAATTCTTCATTGAATATCAACATTGGATTATTCAAATCTTATTGCTGTATAATGTAGAGTGTTGTGGACAAACTTCAGTGAATGTATGGAAAAAACCTTGTTATTGGTTATAATAATAGTCTTCATTTTTATTAAGCATTACAAGAAACAACAGTGCCCCTAATATGTTTGTAAACTTCAACGTATTCAGTGTTGAAGGAGTAATGAGAAATTGTGTTTTCAATGATGACAATAATATCTAAGAGTACGAATTGTATATTTAAATCTCTGGGGAACTATGATATTCGTTTAAATTCTCCTATTTTAGAAAGAATGAACATATTGCTCTTTAAATTTACATAATTTAATTCTTAACAATGCAGGACACAGTCAATTCTTTTAGATGTGGTCTTTATATTTCCACATAAGATATCTTTGATTTTTATGCTTAAAATGCTTTGATTTTAAATCTTTAGCTTGATGTAGGTGAAAAAATCAATGATCGAAATTCAAACAAGTTCTAAAATTTTTGAAATTGAAATTATGCAACTAGCGGCTTGGAAACTTGTTTAATTCTCTTACTTGCTTAATTATCTTCGGCGTGCTCTCCTCCTTTATCTCAATTATCACATGGCGACATGCGAAACAATATATGACCGCTCACAAACAACCAAAAACACAAGGTAATTTAAATCCCAAACAATAGTTACGGCTGGTAATACATATTTTAGGTATCTAGTGTATTGCTTTACTTGTTAGAGTTTTGATCGGTATAGAGGAATATCACATGAGTTGCAAATAATTTAGCTGCTAACAGTATTGGAAGTGTCTTTGTTAAAAACAAAAGTAATTCTTACTATAGTGATGATATTTTATTAAACGAAGGATCTGTTTGCTTTTAAAGATTTAAGGTGAAAGAATGTCTATCAATGTTAAGAACATTTGCAGAATTCACAAGATCAGTACTCTAAGTCAACAAAACGGAGTAGTCAAACTCGGTTTGGATCTTCACAAATGCCCAGAATCTCCGCTGCATTTCTTTCCACATAAAACATTCAGTAAATTAAAATCAAAATGCCAAATATTACATAAATGAGAGGGTTATAGTGCATATTGTCACCTAGAAAATCGAGGTCAATTTTATTGCAACCTTAGATAACAAAGAATTACCTCAAGGTGACCATATCCGTTACATGCATTTCAGAAATGCTATATTAATGTATAGTTTAATTTATGCTACTTGTTATGAAATTACATAACCTCATCTTTCCGTCGAATGCTCAATTCCGTTCGTTTGTTTTATGCACGCTTTGGCGGGTGAATCGGTGGCGCGCATTCTGATGACATCATACTCTAGAATGTGTCGTTTAATATTTACAGATAAAATCTGTATGTATGTATGTATGTATGTATGTATGTAGGTATGTATGTATGTATGTATATGTATGTATGTATGCATGTATGTATGTATGCATGCAAGTATGTATGTATGTATGTATGTATGTATGTATGTATGTATGTATGTATGTATTTATATATGTATGTATTTATGTATGTATTTATGTATGTATGTATCTATCTATGTATGGATGTATGTATGCATGTATGTATGCATGTATGTATGTATGTATGTATGTATGTATGTATGTATGTATGTATGTATGTATGTATGTATCAGTAAGGATGGCTGGAAATCTCGGCCCATAACATGCTCGGATCATTACAGAATCGGCCCACAACAAAGTCGGTTAGAGTTTCAAAAGATAACAAATTTTATGCTAAAGAATAAATGTATAAGAATTATAAATATTTGCTTTGTTTCTGTGGTTATCTTTTTTCTCTTCAAACATGATATCTATTTAGCTCAATCAACACAGCGGACAAATACGTTTCAAATTTAAAAAATATTTGCTGCTGATACAAAAGGGCAGTGCGACTGTAATCAGAGTCAAACGTGTCAACACATGTTTACAATTGCAAAAATGTAGAGTAGACACGTTCTACCTTAAACTCAATAAACAATTAGCTTAACGACAGTAGAAGGAGAGTTTCAAAATGTTGATTATACAGTATGTAAGTTAATGAATCTGGGATGATGATTCTTTCCCTATATTTATATTGCAAAAATGACATTTGAGTGAAACGTACACAGATTATAAAATGAAATGACCGTTGACAAAATGAACAGTACATGCACATTCACATTACTATGGTATAAATCGTGGGCTGAATATGTAATGGTCCGAGTACCTTACAGGCCCATTTGGGTAGGCCGAAATCGTTAAGGGCCGAGAACGTTAATGGGCCGACTCTTCTTTGGGCCAAGTAATCCGGGAATCATCAGTAAGTATTCTAACTTCCAAGTGAAACCTACGTCAATGTGATTTACCTGAATTACCTTGGGCCAGGGAAATTCTTTTACTATGCTAATTTTTATAGGTAGAATATATTTCATTTAGATATACCAGACATCAGTCGAATATCTGTTATCTACAGCATTAAGTGTGATGAGCATGCAATACTTCTTGACACGGAGCAGTTATTTTGACCTTTTCGATAATATGCTTTAAGTACAGTATTTTATGCACACACACACACACACACACACACACACACACACACACACACACACACACACACATCTCTCTCTGTCTCTGTCTCTGTCTCTGTCTGTCTCTCTCTGTCTCTGTCTCTCTCTCTCTCTCTA
This sequence comes from Megalonaias nervosa, assembly GCA_016617855.1. NCBI lineage: Eukaryota > Metazoa > Mollusca > Bivalvia > Unionida > Unionidae > Megalonaias > Megalonaias nervosa. The sequence goes on from JAECUM010024701.1 coordinate 25,891, forward strand.
TATATATATATATATATATATATATATATATATATCTATATCTATATCTATATATATATATATATATATATATATATATATATAAAGGGCCTCTGGGTTTTATGTTAACATAGAAGGCATCGTATAGCTTCTTCTCTTTCTCAAACTTCGTCTAACCTCTGGTCCATAAATCAGAACTCGCTTCTGACAGCCTTGTCTTTCCACATAGGTCCTTCTTTTCCAAACGCTTGTCTCGGTGATCCTAACGATTCTCCATGATGATTTGACATACATGGGTAAGTCCGTACGGAAAAACAACGACGATACGAAAGTAGACGATTCAACGTTGGTCCACATCTTTGTGACGAGAACAGGTGAAGGGAATGAAGTGAATCGCGTTTATTTATAGTGTAAGAGCGGATCGAAACGGATTGAAATTGTCCACCAATGACATCACGCGTTACAAAATTCAGTCACTTCGCGGAGCCTGTCTTCCAATCCGAAGAGAGCTACCTGTGACGTCACATTCCCTATATAGGTGCGTTAGCGTCTGTGTGCAGTGAATCGATGCGACATTGTTTTGTGAAACATGACTGAACCTAAGAAGACAATGAATTGGGGTGCAGCGGCTTTGGAGACGAAAAGCGATGGCATATCAACGGCTACCAAAGTTAACAGCGCTGCTTCCAGAAGAGGTTGATTTCAACTGGGATTTAATAGATTTTTTCTCTTCTTCGCAAGAATTTGTTCCGGTACCAGTACCTTCGCCACTTTCTCCTTCTTTACCACACGTCGACGATTTTAAACAAAGACAGAAAGAAGAATTGGAGAAATTTTTACAGCAGCAGAAAGAGGCAGAACAAGCATTTCTCCTTGAACAGCAACAGCGAGAAGAAGAAGAGGCAAGAAGGAAACGACATGAAGAAGAAGCAGTAGAAAAGAAACAAAGGCTAGGAGAGAAGGAGAACAGTGAAAGTCAAACGGTAACGGTACTCTTGGACATTTTGGCTGAGCTAAGAAGTCTGAAACAAATGTATCAGACTTCTTTATTACGACCTAAGAGAAAAAGACCTTCCCGAGCCAAACAGCCCAACCCTGTTACTACACCAGAGATACCACCCCTAGTGATTTCTACCCAATCATTGACAAGAGCAAGTCCACAAGTAGGCCTTGGTCGTGGCGAAGGCTTAAGGCAGTTAAAGCGGATTGCTTCTCGTTTCTGAGTTTGTTCTTAGAAACAAACAAACACCCAACGGTCCTTTTCAGGACCACTCACTTCTTTCGAAAAGAGATACTAATTCATTTTGCCAAAATCAATTAAAACTCAAAATCCCTTGTTTAACCCTGTGATGTACGTGTTGTGAGTACATGAATGTAGACCCTTATTATTCTAAACAATCAAAACCAAGAGACACTTACGTTTTTTTCAGTCTGGTCTATTCTGGCACAAATTTTTACAATTCAATATCACAACACAACACAACACAACACTTTATAAAAAAGTTCATAGACTTCTTCTGTGTCTTTTTCTTTACTCTCTCTGTTTTTTCAATTTCTTCACTTTCACAGTTTTTTCTTCCTCCTCTTCTTTCTCACTTTTTTCTCGTCTTCTTTTCTTTTCTATCTTCTCTTTCTGAACGTGTCGGGTTTCTTCCTTTGCAGAGAGCACCTCTTCTTCTACCTCCTCCTCCTGCTCCTGTTCTTTCTTAGGGCAATCTGAAGACCAATGTCCTTTCTCTTGACAATGATAACAGGTATCTTGATTTTTGTCTCTTCTGACACTGGTCTTGCGTTTTAGACGATCTGGATATTCTGTAGCCCAATGCCATTTCTTCTGACAGATATAGCAAGTATCTTGACTTTTATCTCGAAAGGAGGGAGAGTAGTCCGGCGGCTTGTCTGAAGAAAACTTTCACACCTCGCAAAGTTCTAATCAGAAGTTCGACCTGTGTGGGTTCTTCCATCGTGCTGATCGGCTTGAGAGTGAAATGAATACTGAGAGGGAAGTCACCAGCCCTTTATATATGCACTAAGCCTAACATGGATATATAGGGGCTCATAGCATTTCAAATGTAATCATTTTACTTTTTGCAATCAAGAAGAAACGATCGCATTATTTCGTAAAGAAAGGAGAAGAAAGTAAGAGGCAGAAATGTGATTTATCGCCTCGCACAGTAGCTGAAGTCTTGGCTCAAATTCATGCCAGCAATTTTGAAGATGAGATGAGTGAGCCAGAATCTAAGCCCAGAGAGTCTACACTCAGTCAAAGTTCATCACCACCAGTAAACCCTCAAAAGTACTACCACATTCGAGAGACGGACAAACGTTCCTCCACAAAATTTAGAACTACGGCCTACACGTACGCAGTGAAGTTTAAAGAGTTCAAGTCCGACGTTACCTTGGAAAAAGCAGAGGGGTTCATCACCGATGTGTGGGATTCTTTGTTAACCACACTGAAACAACAATGTCAAGCCAGAGAAGACGATCGCTTGAGACTTTCCATTCATCACGACAGTTTGAAGTCCCCCGTTTGGATCGAGTTTAGCAGCCCAGCAGAATTGACACCTTCCAAAGTCATGGACAAGATTCGACACGTACAACAATCCAACGACAAGTTTCACATCACCGATGGAAAAGCGACACTGTTCATGACCCACGTGTCTCTTCCCCAAGGGACAGGACATGGGAAAAAAGTGTTCTTGGTAGACAACCTTCGCAGAACCAAAAAAGAGCCTCGTCCAAATTAGGAACACTCAAGACCAGATGTGTTTAGCCCGTGCTATCGCGGTGGGACGAACGTATGCCGACAAGACAAAAACGCGGCAGAATGGAAAAGAGCCTGGAAAACTATTCAACAATCGGACCGAGCCAAACAAATAAGAGAAGCAGAACCCCTGTTACAGCAAGCGGGGCTAGCTAAAGACACACCCTGTGGCATTCCTGAAATGCAAAAATTGCAAGACGTCTTGGCTCCACGTTACACCTTGAAAGTGCACCCTCAAGAAGTGCGCGGACCTCTGTTGTTTCGAGGCAAAAATTTCAAAGACGGAAAATACATTCACGTCTATCATCACGATGAACATTTTGATGTCATTACTAGTATCACTGCATTCCTGTCATACAGTTATTAATGTGAGAAATGTGACTATGGCTATAACAATCGTGAGCAACACAAGCATTGCGGATCGAAATGTGAGGGATGTTTAGCCTCTAAGCCATGCCTAGACGAAATACAAGAACGAGTGCATTGCTCTGCTTGTCAGCGTACGTTTGTCAGTCCTACCTGTTACCAACATGATCTAAAGACGCAAGGTTCACAGCAGAAATGTGCTTGTCAACTCCTGAGATTGTGCTCTACTTGTGGACAAGGCATACGTACCAATAATGCCAAGGCGCACGTCTGTTCAGGAAAGAAGCGATGTCACATTTGTCGCCAAACCGTGGACTTGGAACACCAATACTCCATTCAAAAATACCAATCCAAACACGAAGAAGAAGATAATGACCAGAAGAAAGGCCATTTCATCTTTTTCGATTTCGAATGCATGCAAGAGACTGGCATTCACATTCCTAATTTCTGCGTGGCTCACCGAGCGTGTGAGAAGTGTATCCAAGAGCCTATCTTGACTCATTGCCCTCACTGTAGCAAGATTCCTGGAGGACGTGAAAAAATCTTTCGGGGACCAAACACGCTGACCGATTTCGCCCAATGGATCTTAAACCCTATCGACGAGACGTGGAGTCAAGAGAACATCGAACGTTACGGAGGTTGTCATTGCTATGCCACGGTGATGGCTCACAATTTCTCGGGATACGATGGGCAATTTTTTCTCAGATACTATACGGAACAAAGTACCGAACGTCCGAAAGTGACTTTGAACGGAGCTAAAATCATTTCCATGCATGGGGGTCAAGTGCAGTTTAAAGATTCGATGAATTACTTGGCCATGCCTTTGAGTTGCATGCCTAAAACGTTTGGAATGACAGAAATGGCCAAAGGCTATGTTCCGCACTTTTTCAATACCGAACCTAATCAACATGCCGTTCTACCCCATTTGCCTGAGGCTCACTTCTACGACCCGACAACATGCGTACCGAACAACGAGAAGCTTTCTACGCTTGGTACCAGACTCACGCCTCGGACCCCTTCGACTTTCAGGAAGAAATGTTAAAATATTGTCGTTCCGACGTGGACATTTTACGGCGTTGCTGTGAAAAATTTCGAGAACTGTTCATGGAACACGGAGGGATCGATCCTTTGAAAGAAGCCTGCACCATTGCCAAAGCGTGTTTCTTAGTGTACCGCCAATGATTCATGCCCGAAAACACCCTAACTGTCATCAGTCCTCAAACGACGAACTTTGTCAAACGTCAATACTCGGTCAAAGCCCTACGCTGGTTACATTACTTGTGCGACAAGGAAGACAAATGGATCCAACATGCTCGCAACGGAGGAGGCGAAAAGACCATCGGAACGTATTCGGTGGATGGTTGGGAAAACCCCCAGATCGTGTACGAATTTAACGGGTGCTTATTTCACGGATGTCCCATCTGCTACCCTCAACGTAACACTAAAAATCAGTTTTTACTACGGACCATGGAAGACTTATACCAGGCCACTTGTCAGCGACGCTTGAACTTAGAAGAGCAAGGATACCAAGTGGTAGAAATGTGGGAACACGAGTACGATCAGCGATTGAAAACTGATCCCGAGTTTAAGCGCAACGTGGAAAACTACAAGCTGGTGGACCCACTGAACCCAAGGGACAGTTTGTACGGAGGACGGACGAATGCTACCTGTTTGCTATACCAAGCTGACAAAGAGAAAGGAGAGGAAATCAAATACTTGGACGTGTTTTCTCTGTATCCGTACGTGTGCAAATATTGTCACTTTCCCGCAGGGCACCAGCAATTGCTGACGGAACACATTGACGTGGACAATATTAGACAATACGAAGGATTGATCAAATATAAAGTCTTGTCTCCCACGAACTTGTACCATCCCGTTTTACCTCACCATTGCCAAGGAAAGCTGATGTTTCCCTTGTGCTGTACTTGTGCTGAAACGTGCAACCAAGGCCATCCTTGTCAGCACACTCAGGAAGAACGCGCCTTGACAGGAACGTGCATCAGTGTGGAATTGTAAAAAGCTCTGGACTTGGGATACCAACTGTTAGAAGTGTACAAAATTTACCACTTTCCCAAGACAGAAAAATACCACAAGGGCGACGAGACTGAAACTGAAACAAGAAGCCAGCGGCTATCCTTCCTGCTGCCACACTCCCGAAGACCACAAAAAAATCAAAGACAAATACTGGGAGCAGGAAGGGATCACATTAGACCACGTCGAGAAAAACGAAGGAAGGCGATCGTTTGCCAAAGTGATGTTGAATTGTTGGTCGGGTAAAATGGCACAACGACCGTGTTTACCCAAGACGAAGTATTTGACAGAACCTTCCCACTACTTCCAGATGATTCACGACAAAACCAAATACATGAAACACGTGGACGTCCTTCGTGATTACTTGATCTTAGTCAATTACGAAGAAGAACTGGACTTTGTGGAAGCCGACGAATTTGGAAATGTCATCATTGCGGCTTTCGTGACAGCCCATGCTCGCTTAAAACTGTACGAATCTTTAGAACTGCTAGGAGATCGTGTGCTGTATTTTGACACGTACAGTTGCATCTACATCAATCGCCTGGGTCAACCTCACCCTGTCATCGAAGGAGATCGTTTAGGAGCCTGGACGGACGAGCATCCGGAAGACAAGATTCTAAGTTTTGCAAGTGGCGGTCCCAAACATTACGGCTACGAATACCGTGATCCACAAGGAGAAGTGTACACGGAGTGCAAAGTGAAAGGATTGACTCTCAATTATCGCACCAGTCGAGTGGTGTACTTTGGCGTCTTGAAAGAAGCCTTGCAGTCTGAACAGGATGGAAACTTTAAAGTGACCGCCCACGAACCGCACAAGATTGTACGTTTACCCACACACCAAATCTTTAGCCGGCCCTTGGAAAAAGTCAATCAAATCGTGTACCAGAAACGAGTACGGCTTCCCAATCACTTCACTTTACCGTACGGTCAAGCCGATATTGGCCAGCCTATAAAAAAGGACAACGTTCAAGACCGATAGTTCATTGTGACTACCATTGCCAAGCGAGAAAGATGAATCCTTTCAAACATCAAGTATCAATCAAGAGCAATCTCGAGTGCAATACTGTGCCTTGCGATGGCAGGGATGCCGTACGCTATGACTTTAGCGATTCAGTACCACATCATGGAAATGTTGCTACTACTGTACCTACCATGGAAAGTGATGCTGTGCGTGTCAAACCTGATGGATGCGAAAGCGATGCCACTCGTTATCGTACACCTTTTCACGTTACTGGTTGTCATGGTGGATGTCATCTTTATGAAACCATGCGGCTACCACCCTACGGATGTCATGTAAAACTGAGCAGGCTCCTGCATATTTCACCGTACTCTCATCGAAATGAACCTGTGAAAGACGAATATTCGTTCCCTGTGCGTTTGCCAGAATACTGCGACTATGAAAGTCGATTTCAAACCTTTCGAGGAAAATGGCCAAAATGTCTGGGAGGACCTACCCCCGAAGAATTAGCTAGAGCTGGATTTATCTACTTGGGCGAAGGGGATAAAGTCAATTGCTTCAATTGTGGTGTGTCACTTCAGGAGTGGGAGAAGAAAGATTGCGCTGATCTGGAACATGCTCGATGGTCTCCAGATTGTCACTACCTACCTTTAGTGGGATCTCGTCGTTGAAGTGGGCATACCATGTCGTGTAAGAAACCAGCTACGGGGTTAGGAGTCAAACGTTGGACAACCTCTAGACAAGTATTTAAACCCGATGTAAAAAATAATCTTCAAATATTACCAAACGAATTGCAAGAAAAGATCTACAAGGACATTTGGCAGGGACTTGCCGGAGCCAAATCTCAATTTGTGACTGTAGAACTTTTATCTCGAGAAATTCACAAGAGGAAATTGACAAAAGTCAACAAACAAGTCCGATTTCTCTGGATCAACGGTGCGTTCTTCCTATTATTTCGCTTTAGACCATTTACATTTGAAGATATTACTGACATTCTTGACCGTTTCCTGGAATGGCAGTGGTCAGAAATTACTCACTATGTTCAATACTTTCGCTCTAGGAGAAGTGATTGAGGTAAGAGAAAAGAGGTATAAAAAACAGACTACTATGCCACGACCTTTATCATTCGTGATACTACAGATTCCGTGGAAGGAAATCAATAATACTATTCAAACAGTGGAGGATTGCCAACACCTATTACGAGAACTGTGTCCATTGAATTGGGGTCGACGTGTAGTGTGTGTCTTAGTGACTAGCTTTCTGGGATTTCGTTTACCAGCTGAGTCCTTGTGGACTCTTTACGAACAGTACCTACCACTCCAAAAAACATGAAAGTGGTCCCTTTAAATGTACACGAGAGACTCATTCTGCTCAAAGCTTTGCGCTTTCATCTTGATACTTCTCAACCTCTACGGAAAAACAAGATTCGTCAACTTTTAGGCACTGAAGATGTGTACGACGACGTGTGTGTAGCTTGTGACTTACACCCTCACTGGAAAGATGTACGTGACTGGAAAAGTTGGGGGTTTGAGGCTTGGACAAAAGAAGTGGCACACTATGCCCAAGATTTGTAATCCTAAAAAATTAAAACGTTCCGTGAAAAAAGTAACTTTTAAGCTAGTGTTAGTGACAGTGCCAGAAGAAGAAGAAGAAGAAGAAGTTGTGACCGAGGAAAACCACTCTCTTCAGGACAGGACCGTGATCGAGATCCCTGAAAGGCCATTCCGGGAGGACACCTGTGTCTCTGTGCCAAGGAGTGTAGAGACTCTCAGAACATTGCACAGAACCCCTACGATTTCACCTCTTGATCACCACAAATGTTGTACAGAGACTTGTTTATATTCCACTTTGATCGTTTTGATGTGTCTTTTATTCATGTACTTAACCATTTGGCTTTTATGTATTTTTGTCTTTCGTATTGTTCTCCATTAAAGATGACAATAAACTTGTCCTTAAAGAAGTATAAAAACTCTTGTCTTGCCTGTCCTTGTGTCAAACGTGACCTTTCATACACTACTATGGCAACCTCTACTGGCTCTACTCCCTCTTCTTCCACCGTCAAAGTCATTGACGAACAAGTAGATCGGACTAGTTGGGAGGTCTTGTATCTTCGCCATCCCTTTAACATGCTCATTGCCGGACCGAGCGGTTCAGGCAAAACCGAATTTGTCAAAGGTTTGATCGGACATAAACATCATTTGATCGATCGTCCCCCTCAACGCATCGTGTGGTGTTACAAAGAGTGGCAATCGGCGTACAACCTTCTGCGAGAAAGTCAAGGCGATTCCATCGTGTTTGTGGAAGGCATTCCTAGCGATGACGACGGGATCGTGTCTGACCCTAGTCAAACTCATTTGGTTATTTTTGACGACATGTTAGGAGAAGACGAAGAAGAAATTAAACTGTGCTTTACGCGCAAAAGCCATCATCGTAATGCCAGTGTCATTTAGATCACCCAAAATTTGTTTCAACAAAGTAAAGCCCATCGTATCATCAGTCTCAATGCTCATTACGTGGTGTTGCTTAAAAGCCCTAGAGATAAATCGCAAATACAAGTCTTAGCCAAACAGTCAGGGACGCCTTGGCTGACAAATTCGTACGACGATGCCACTCAAACCCCACACGCTTATTTACTCGTGGATTTAAAACCCACCACTCCCGATTATTTGCGATTTCGTACCCATCTGTTTCACCATTGGTGCCAAGACGGAGGGCCTGTCGTGTACACGTCCCCTTTCGTCGACTTATTCACAATCACCAAGAAAGTCTGTAAAAACCTCGGTCACTTTGACTCTGTCTCACACATCATCAACATGACGTCCCTTCAGTCTCATCTTCCCATTAAACTGATTCGTGCCTCGTACGGTATCAGTCGCGAAAAAATCCACAAATACGTGCTCGTGTCTTAGAAGCTAGTCTCAAAGAAGTCTTACGATGGTTTACGGTGACAGCACGTCAATTACTGCAAGGCATCATTCAGATTCCACATCAAACCAAACCTTTTTCAAGAGAAACAAGGTCGCCTTGACGCAACTAGGCGATCCTCGCATTGACACTCAAACCAAAAGGCAAATCATTTTGAAACCTGGAGGTAGCGGTTCTCTAGGAGGTGTCATCATTCTTTCCCTCTTAAAATTGGATCGTAATGCTCCCAAAGTTCTTCCCCCCAAAAATCCACGCCGAAACGTACCCAGAAGGAAAAGAAAAAGAGCAACGGTGTCAAGACCAGGTCACAGCCTCAGAAAAAGAAAAAGAAACGTCCACAGAAAACAGCTTCTACCCGCAAGAGAGTGTCTTCAAAAACATCTCCTCCAGCGATGACACCCTCTTCCTCTTTAGTGGCAGTGGCCGCTGCTTATAAACTACCTGCCCTCAAAATCAAAGTCCAAGAGAGAACGGGTGTGTTACAGAGTTTACTGGATTTGTCCAAGCAAGAACTGCCCCGATTTAGTCCGTTGCGAACTCCTCCACGACGTGTGTTGCCTGTCATCAAGTTGATACGCCGTAAAGACAATCAGTGGCGACGCATTCCAGTATAAAAAAGCCCCGAGACAAACAATACTGATCAGTGTTTTTTGTGCTGCAGCACGCCCAAAGATGTCCCCTCCAAGAAGTGCACACCGTTACCATCGTCGTTCTTCTCTGGTCCAAAGAGGAAAAGGAAAACGAAAGAGACAGTCAGGTCATCCTAAGAAACGCTTAGCCAAACATCGACTTCACCCTCAGAAAAGACATACTCGTCCAAAGAAAAGGAGAAGCCACCAAAAGGGAGGTTTCTTTGGACCTTTCCTTGAATTTGATAAGATAGCCAATAATTTTGCCACAACGTTAAAGGACAGGCTCCAAACAAAATAAGATAAAAAGACGCATGTTGAGCCATGGATGTCAGTGCATTTTTTGTGTGCACCTAACGATGTTCCCTCATCGTCGTTCTCCTGTCCAGAAACGAAAAAGAAAAGGACAATTTCGTCATGCGAAAAAGCGCTTAGCCAAACATAGGCGACACTACTAGAAAAGACACACTCGTCCAAAGAAAAAGAGGAGCCAGCAAAGAGGAGGATTCTTTGGCGAATTTGGAAAACACATCGTCACCTTTATGACGAAGCGATAGTCCCCCAAAAAGGATAAAGACCGTGTGACAAGTCATCGACGTTAGAGTCCTTTTTGCTGTGTTCCCTGTAATCAACAAACAAAGATGTCATCCCGCAAAAGACATTCCTCTTCTACCCCCAAAGGAAAGAAAAGGAAAGGACTGCCACCTCGTTTAGTCAAACATTGGTACATGTTGTCCGTCCTGTCCAAAGCTCCTCCACCCATGCGAAAAAAACTCATTCAAACCGCATCCAAAGATGTCATCGATACGGTGAGCGAATGTTGTCTGAATGTCTTGAAAGGCACGATACCTTTGACTAAACATCAGAAAAAATGCTTAGCCAAAACATCGACACGTTCTTCGCCAAATGGTCCAAAAGAAAATACCCATTCGTCAAAAGAAAAAGATGTTGGTGCAACGCGGAGGATTTTTACCCCTGTTAGGACTTATTACCGATGTAACGAAACCGATATTGAGTGCGATGGGACATATTATACCCACCCTAATTCCAAGAAGATAAAATCTGATGGAAGGACGAAAACTAGCTTTAGTCCCTTACAAGCGATGGATGGAATACCATCGTTGGCAAGAACATCTGACCCCGCATTTACCTCCCAATCCTCATTTGACCGAGATGTCCCAGTTACAACACGAACTGCAATCGTTGATGTATCGCAGCGATTTGTCAGAAACGGAAAAATCGCAACGGTACGGTCAATTGTTGCAACGACTGCAACTCTTTCACAAGAAAGCTTTAGACGAAACAGCTCTACCCACTCTGAAAGATTTTAAGGCTCTGACGAAAAGTTCACCACCACCACCACCACCACCACAACCACTACCGTTCCCAGTGGTCAAGACAGAGGTAACCTCACGGTTGTCTGAGGAAGAAGAGGCAAGAGAAGTCTTTTAAACACCGTCAGCAGCTCCCATCCCTAGTAAGATTGCAGCGTCCTTGTTGACCCCTTCCCCTACACCCCAACGAGAAGAACTTAAACCATGGGCTAAAAAGATGATGTCCACTCCACCTTTGACAGAAGTGAAAAAAAGAAAGGAAAGCAGAAGTGAAAAAAGAAAAGAAGACCAAAGCCATCCCATTGCCACCACCACCACCACCACTACCACCAAAACTACCTTCCACTTCTACTTCTGTGGCACATCGGACACGTAAATCCGTTTCTAAACCACTTCAGAGTACCTTCAGCGAAGAGTGGATCACTTATTAAAACATGGAGAAGGTGTTAGCCAGCATTTACTATGATCCATCCCATCCTGCAGGTTACGGAGGAGTTCAGAAATTGTATTGTGCTGCCAAAACTCGACTGATAAGTATCCGTTTACCTCATGTGCAACGATGGTTACAAGAACAAGCCACGTACACCTTACACAAGCCCAATCGACGAAAATTTTCCAGAAGTCGCACCCGTGTGGAGGGCATCGATCATCAATGGCAAGCCGATTTAGCCGATGTCTCTCATTTAGCCACTTACAATCGTCTTTACAAATATTTGTTTTGTGTCATCGACGTCTTTTCCAAATTTGCTTGGATCGTGCCATTGACTTCCAAATCGAGCAGTGAGTTAGTGTGAGCCCTCCAACTGGTGTTGAAACAAAGTGGACGTCACCCTCTTCGATGCCAAACCGACAAAAGCTCCGAATTTCTGAACCAAGCTTTGCAAAAAGAATTGAAGAAACGTGACATTCATTTTTTCATCACCGAGAATCCCGAAACCATCGTGGAACGTTTTCAACGCACCTTGAAAGAACGCATGTGGAAATATTTTACGCATCAACACACCCTCAAGTACATCGACGTCTTTCCACACTTCGTCCAATCGTACAATCAATCTTACCATCGGAGCATTGGGCGTGCCCTCCCCCCCCCCCAAGAAGTAACTCCTGGCAACGAAGTGACCATCTTCGAGAGTCTGTTTGGTCCGTCCTCGACGGTAACTTCCCCCAAGAAAGGTGGAGTACTGGTAGCAGGAAATTGGGTACGCATTGGCAAAACCAAACGCACTTTCCACAAAGGTTACTTACCCAATTGAACCACCGAATTGTTTCGTGTCTCTGAACGAGTGCGTGGCCGTCATCCTCCAGTCTATAAATTAGAAGACATGAACGGAGAAGTGTTAAAAGGAACATTTTACTTGCCCGAGTTACAACGTGTGACCAAAAAAGAAGACGACTGTACGAGATCGAAAGCATACTCGTTCGAAGAACCCGAAAAGTAGGAAAACAACGTGTCAAAGAAGTCAAAGTACGTTGGAAAGGATATCCTCCCAGTTTTGACACTTGGATCAACGCTTCACAACTCATCGACTATAAAAAGAAGTGACCATCATGACCTTCAACACAGCCTCAGTTACTACAGTGACCACTCCGTCGCCCAGTTCTTTGCAAGATCTACAAAAGCAACCCTTGTGGGTGTGGTGTGGAGAACGTGTGCCTAAAACGCAAATCGTCTTTTTCTGCCAAATCTTTGTGGTGTATTGTGTCATCGGTGCTGCTATTGCCAATGTGAGTTTGCAACAAGGAGACAAACAATTGTGGACCATTTTACTTAGCAGTTGCATTGGTTACCTTCGTCCCAATAGGTCTCTGAAATATTCTTCCAACGGAAAGAACAACGGGAGGCTTGCGTCCAACGTTAGTCCCCCTTCCAACAGTCACCCTAACCATCCTCTTTTAAACACTCGTCTGACGTCCAGTGACTCCTCGGACACTAGAACTGTGGAATTATGAACAACCAATTTTACTTAACGTTACCCAGTGACAGTTCCACGGAGGTGTTTCCCAATAACACTTTGTGCTGTTACACGGCCAAATTACCTCAGGCCATTCAGTTGGATGACGAAGCCATTGGGAAGTGGCTTTGGTGGAAATAATTCACCATACACAAATCAAAAACATCATTGAAAATCAAAACACTTTTACGGTAGAAGTTCATGACGAACAAGTGCAACAAGCCTTGGATGAACGTAGCAGTGTAGCTGACTATGAAATCACAAAACTCCAAAACTAAACGAACGACTTATCGGTTGAAAATTCCCTCAGGCTATTATTTTAGTGGTCAACATTTGGTGAACACTATGGCTGACAGGTTCATTAACGTGTTTGGTAAAGTCTTGGAGAAAACCAGAAAAAGTGTCACGATCGATCACCACAAAATATCTCGTCGCCTACTCATCAAATTTTCAGAGGACAACGTACTGTCCATTACATTTTGTTCTGAATTGTATGACAGTTTGGGTGGAGACCCCAAGTTAATCAAGACTGCAAGCGAAATACCAGCCGTGACCAGTAACTCAGATTTTGGGAGATATTTTAGAATCCCTGTAGAAATGAACCAAGGACTGAATTTGATTTTGGTGTACTCCGATGTGGTGGAGTACAACGTGGTGGGACACACCTCTGTACCTTTACTGCGTGTCATTCCTTTCAAAGTGGATTCTGCCACGAATGCTGACGAGGAAGGTGGAAACACCTCTCACGTTCACCGCAAATTTGTACATCCTCACTATTTGCCCGTCAGTAAGTCGTATTTCGACACTGTCAACATTACTATAAAATGAGATCTAGACAAAATATTTCATTCACCGAAGGGAAAATCACAGTGAAACTCCATTTTCGAAAACGATTACCCTAACCTATTGTCAGTCATGTATCCTGTGTACCAAGGAGTCTCTCGACAGCGAGGACATGGTTTAGGTGATATGCTCAAATCGGCCTTTCGTACGGTGGCTCCCGTTTTGAAACTGATGGTGATACGGGGATTGCACGGCTTGAAAGATGCCGCGTTGAAGCAAGGTAAAGAATTTCTCCAAAATGTCATCATTGACAAACAAAACACCAAAGAAGCTTTCTTGAGAGCAGGCAAAAATGTCTTGCTTCAAACGGGAAAGACATTTTGGGCCAACGAGAAACTCCTATAAATGCTCTGGGCGGTGCCGAGTCAGGCATTCCTGCTTCCCTGACGCCGCAGCAAAGACAAGGCAGAAAAAGACGACGATCACACCCCTTGAGAGGACTTCACACATCTAGAGCTAGAAAATCTAAGAAAAAAAAAACCGTCCGAGAGTTAGACGTTTTTGATTATTAAATCAGAGAAAATGATTCACCGAGAGTCTTGGCTTTTTCCAAGTCGGAACTGGATCTGTCTGCCATGCCACCCACTATGATGACGATGCAAGAATCCCAATGGGTCGAATTTCATCCCGTCTCCTCTTTGACGGATTCAGCTCCCATGGAGTTGAAATCAAAGGACAGCCGGAAGATTATTTCGATCTGAATAGCAGTTACTTGTAGCTGAAACTGAAAGTGATCAAAACCGACAACACCAATCCGGGAGCCGATGCCAGAGTAGCTCCCGTCAACAATTTCATGCATTCTTTGTTCAGCGAAGTGGATTTGTACTTGAATAACAAACTGGTCAGCAGTGGCATGGATACTTACCCTTACCTTGCGTACCTAGAAAATCTCTTGACGTACTGAAAAGAGGCCAAGAACACTCATCTGGATGCTTGCGTGGTATGGAAACCTGACACCGCAGGTGAGGACACGTTTAACGACACAGCCCTGACAGCCGATGACAATCCTCACAATGTGGGTTTTAACAACCGTCGAAGGAAAATCCTTCAAGGTCGTAATTTAGAACTGACGGATCGTTTGCATTTGGACATGTGGTTGCAAGACAAGTATTTTCTGAACAGAGTGGATATTCGCTTGAGACTCAATCGCAGCAGTGTCGCTTTCCATTTGATGGCTCATGCCAACGAGTACAAAACCATCATCCAAGAAATCAGACTTTACATGCGTCGCGTACAAGTGTTACTTAAAGCGGGAAACGACATCAGTCAAACATTGAGCAGATCGACCGCCAAGTATCCGATACGACGTGTAGAAGTGAAAACATTCACCATTGCTTCGGGACTCCGATCCAAGATCGAAGATCATCTGTTCCAAGGACAGTTACCCAAATGTTTAATCGTTGGTATCGTCAGTAATGTAGCCCTCAACGGAGCCCACGATCAAAATTCTTTCCAGTTTAAACACTACACAGTGTCCAAGATCGAAGTCAGTCGCGATGGCAAGACTTTGTGTACCAGGCCCTTCGAACCTAACTTTGCCCAGAAGAATTACTTGAGATCGTACTTGTCCCTGTACGATGCTTCCGGACAACTAGGAACCAACACCAGTCACGGTATTTCGTACGAAGATTATGTAGGAGGTTACCCTTTGTGGGCCTTTGATTTCACTCCAGACCAATGCAGCGACGAGGGACATTTCCACCCTATACAATCTGGTCAACTGCGTGTGGAGCTTCAGTTTGCAGAAGCTCTCACCGAGACGGTCAACATCATCTTGTATGCCGAATTCGATAATACCATAGAAATCAACAGTTTGAGAGAAGTCATTCTAGACTATTAGAAACAATGGAAGACTCCTATCCCTCATTGAACAGTAGAGAATCTTTGGACATGGAATGGGAGGATAGCGTGAAATCAGAACCCCAAGACCAAGACAAAGAGGACGAGGTAGTAGTCAAATCCAGATAGCCAGAACAAGAACAACATTTAGTGTCCTATTTTGCCAAACACCTGGCGGATACAATTACGGAATTGACCAAAAATTATTGTTATGGATGTTAAAATAGTCATGCCAGTCAAATTCAGCACGATAAATGTATGATGATGAGTCAAGAAGAAAAATTGGACGAGTATCTGGACGAAGCTTGGAGTCTCATCTCAGAAGAAGCAGTGTTGCATGAGTGGTATATCGCATCGAATCTCTCTTTGCCCAGAGTGCGGAGACGAAGCGAGGAAACGGCTACTTGACAGATCGTTTCAAACAAAAAGTCAGAATTGAATTGATGACTTATCATTACCTGTGAAAAAAACAACACAACAAAAAATGGATACTTGGGAACTTTATTACCTTTGGAACAATAGTTCGTATACTGCTTCTTGGAATCCTGTCGTGTGCGCTAAAGATGAACTACTTCATCGCAAACCTCAAGACCATCAAGCTTATGTCATCAACACGGACGAAAGTCATCTTCCAGGAAGTCACGCGGTTGCCGCGTACTTCCCTCAAGAGAATTGTGTGGAGTATTTTGATTCGTATGGATTACCCCCTTTGGAAGACGATATCATTGACTTTATGAGAAGAAATGCCCAGACGACACGATACAATAATGTGAAATTACAAGGCACAGATTCCATGGTGAGTGGACAATATTGTGTGTATTTTCTTCATCAACGCAGTCTTGGATATCCTTTAGAACATTTAGTGACTTATTTTGATTGTCACTCTTCTAGAAACGATGAGAAAGTAGATCGATGGTTTTGTGACCATTATGGCTATCTTTTGTCTTTAGCTAGGAAACGTAGTGTACATCAATGGCCTCATGACTTCCATCAATGGAAATCTCACATGATTTCACAACGTTGTCAACCTTGTCAAAAATAATTTGTTTGATGTTATTGTTACTTGTTACTTGTTAGTAGTTGATTGTTAGTTGAATAAAAAATGTTGTGTTTTGAAAAAAAATGTGTCTGTTGTTTGTTTTCAAAAAGCACTGTGAATATATGCTCTTTGACTTTCTCTTTATCCCTCACCATGACATTCGCTATCATAACGCTCTGACACTAAAACCCAGTAGGAATGATTTCTATCGCGTCCGCGTTAGAACCAATTAAAGCGGGTTGTTCTCTAGTCTGACCATCCACTGTTGACTCGTCAACCTATGAACATGCCTTCCAGACTAGCCAAGCTGAACGAAGCTGACGTCAGTTTACATCGTGTCAGGCTAAACCTGATACCTAAACCTGAAAAGATAGAGAATGTCAGGATGCTAGCCATAGCCGAAGATCTAATAGAAGAGGTCTTCAGAGAGGAAATCAAGAAAGAACAAGACGAATGGACAGAGAAGTACAGACTTCAGAAGCAGAGAGAACAGCAACAACAACAGCAGCAGCAACAGCAGCAGAAGCAAGAACCAGACAGAGGTTTTGTCGACTGCCGTGTGGACACCAAAGAGTTCTCTTTCTCTTTCTGCAGAAGCAGACCGTATCGTATAGGAAAGCCTGCTGCCAGACGTGGACGCAATCTTAGACAGTAAAAAAAAGATTGCCATCACTTCCCATCAACAAAGAAAAAACAGCCCTTTTCAGGGCTACCCCAATACTCTAGAAAATACATACTAATTCAATTGCCAAAACAAATTTATATGTTTGTGTCTTTAAAAAATAAATAGAAGTGTGTCTATAAGCACTTCGTTTCTTTTGTCAGTAAAAAAATCCACCCTTTGTTTTCTCTGTCTTGTCAAATCGTTCATGTCTGTGTTTGTAAGTCGAAAAGTCAACGTGAATGCTTCTTTTAGGTCCGCGCGTTTGATGTGATGGGAAGTTTTGGTGCCAGGGAATGTTTTCCTTCACGCCCGTGCTCCGGGAATGTAAAGCAGAGCACTCGTCAGTCTGGCGACCCATCGTTGACTCGTCAACATTAAAAATGAATAGCAGAATTGCTAAATTGCTTGAACTCCAAGTGCACCTGGAGTATGCCAGGCGACTCCTGGATGAGCTGGCCATGGAGACCGTTGCAGAAAGTGACAGACTTAAGGAAGAGGAGGAAAAAAAGAAGAAAGAAGAGGAGAAAGAAAAGAAAAGAGAGATCCTCCCTCACCTCTTCATGAGACCTCAGTGTGAGGTCAGACCTGAGGTGAGGACACAACAACTAGTTCGACCACCTCAACCACATCCACAACCACAGCCACAGCTACAGCCACAACTACTACCAGCAGCACAATTATTCATCCACGGTTGTGGTATAGGAGAAGGAGGGAAGCCTTCACTATCCCAGAGACGGAAGACTGGGAGAGTGAAGCAAGTCAACCTCCCTCTGCGCTCCCAACCAAACGTGTCATTTGGGAGCAAGATTGGAGCCGACGTTGTGTGTGTGGTTCCAGGCCAGGAAGGTGTCACAATTAGCAAGGTGCAACTGGACTTCACGAAAAAAACCCAGCCCTTCTCAGGGCTAATCAGATCTCTAGAAAAGAGAGACTATTCAATTTGCCAATTGGTGTGAATGTAGAGTAGTGTGGCTATAAACACTGACCTCTTTACTGTTGCGTGTGTGTGTGTGTGTGTGTGTGTGTGTGTGTGTGTGTGTGTGTGTGTGTGTGTGTGTGTGTTTGCATACGCATTCGTTTGTGAGGATAGTATATGTGTGTGTGTTGTATGCTTTCTCGTTCGTTGGTGAGGATAGTAAATAGGTGTGTGTTTTATGCTTTCTCGTTCGTTGGTGAGGATAGTAAATAGGTGTGTGTTTTATGCTTTCACGTTCGTTGGTGTGGATAGTAAATAGGTGTGTGTTTTATGCTTTCTCGTTCGTTGGTGTGAATAGTAAATAGGTGTGTGTTTTATGCTTTCACGTTCGTTGGTGTGGACAGTAAATAGGTGTGTGTTTTATGCTTTCTCGTTCGTTGGTGAGGATAGTAAATAGGTGTGTGTTTTATGCTTTCTCGCTCGCTGGTGTGAATAGTAAATAGGTCTGTGTTTTATGTTTTCTCGTTCGTTGTTGTGGATAGTATATCATATGTGAAGTGAGTGTAAGGGATGTTTTCGTTCACGTCCGTGCTTGACGTATATAACGCGGAACGCTCGTCAGTCTGGCTACCCGCGCTGACTAGTCAACACATGATGGAATTGTTTAACCAGTTAAGAGACAGTTATTTTTGGATGAATCATGCAGCCTACGTGGTGGAAAGGCTAGAACAGGAATGGAACTATCCAGACAGCCAAGACTTTGTGACCAGTAAAGTCACTAGCCTGAAAGTAGCCAGGGATCAGGTGGCAGGAATGATAAAAGAGGAGGTGGAAAAAACAAGAGGCTTCATCCATCGTAAATATGTGAGAGTGGGGACATTGAAGGACGCACTTGATAATGTCATACAAGTGAGGTGCTTTTTAGAAGAGCAAGCCAATTTTACGGAGTGGCCTTTTGTCCTGTGGGGATTAGAGAAATTAAGGAAATCTGAAGACCTAATGAGAAAAGTGATGAAAGAAGAGGTAACGAAAATCAAAGACACCTGGACAAAAGAGAGAAAGGAGAAGGAAAACAGAAAGAGAAAAGAGGACTTTGAAAGACTAAATCAAAACTGGATGAAAATACAGCAAAAATTTAGAGCTAAGAGACATCCAGACTGGATACAAGAAGAAGAAAAGAAAAAGAAGAAGAAAGGAATCATTGGAAAAGTGAAGAGCTGGTGGAAAAACTGGAGACAATAGAAGCAAAAGAACCAAAGGCCCTTTTCAGGCCACTCCACTGCCTCGAAAAGATTTATTCTTTCTTGCCTAAAAAAATTTAAAACATACTATAATCTACTATTCACTGACACGAACGCGAATTATTCGTGTTTGCATATAGAAATGACACAGGTTGCATGACGTCACGGTACTTGCTACATTGTTGCAAGTGTCCAGTACCGTGACGTCACCCTACCTGTTCCAATCCTCTTGTCGCTCTACATTCTCTATGTTTAATTCCCATTGACGCTATAGTACCCGAGGGTGATTTTTTGACGCCAAAAATCGTGACGATATACTACCCGGGGTGGGTGGGTCTGTAATGCTAATTCCCATTGACGCTATACTACCCCAATATACTACTGCTATTTTCCTCTATAACGTTATTTTTATTAAACGGTTTCCATGTTATAGAAAGGGGTAACATTTCAGATTGAAGGAAGTTTAGTTTTTTGCTAGATGGTTTCTTATTTGTCCTCTTTCTAGAGGTTTCTTCCAAAGATTTAGACTGCAAAGCAAATATATATCTTTGAGGTTGCTTGTTAGTAGTCAGCTAATTAGGTTTGTTTGTCTCTCTTTGTCCGAATGTCTCTCTGTCTGTGTCTGTCTGAAGCTCTCTCTCTCTCTCTCTGTATATATATATATA